>CAEFZY010045862.1:0-110417 GCA_903066815.1 Brachyrhaphis roseni
TGTCCTGTTTGTCTCTGTGTTGCCCTGCGACAGACTGGCGACCTGTCCAGGGTGTACCCCGCCTCTCGCCCGGAACGTAGCTGGAGATAGGCACCAGCACCTCCCGACCCCATTTAGGGACAAGGGTGCACAGAAAATGGATGGATGGATGGATAAATGAGGTGCCAGTAGCTTAGTAATTTATTTGGAGCCCTTCACATGAGTCCTTTGCATGAGAGTAGAAGTGACATGTGGTGAAATCTGATGTATTTATACAAGACCACTGTAAAAAACATAAATATTATATTTTAAGTCTTGAACCTATGATGGACACATTACTGCTTGCTCATATTAATAAGCACGCACATATCAATCTCATCATATTGTTAAAATTAACAGTATTAACAACATTAAATAAATGTGCTCCTTAAAACTCCTTAACAACCACTGTCTCAAAATGTTCAGACAGATACAAGTGAGATGTATAGTCAATACAAATATAGTCTTCACATCTTCCTCTAAACTGTTGTCATACACACATTTATGCCCCTTAATAACGTTATAATGACAAGATAATTGAGATCAGTGCACAAAGTGATCTGCAGCCATCCAGACAACATTTCCTCATAGCAACTGAAAACGTATGCAGTTTATTAAGCACACAAAACAATCTAGGCATTTTGTGAGCGATAACATTATATAAAGAGTTTTTCTTACTTTATTGGAAAATGAAATCAATATATGCTTCTCATTTTCGTCAAATAAAAGTTGAGAAACCAATTTTAGCTACACTGTGGCTGCCTCTGGCTAGTGAGCCCAATCTTTAATTGAATTTTAGAAGAGTTTGGGTCAACTCAAAAGCCAGAAAGCAAGCTTCCTTTCTACATACAAATAGCCTAAAGGTAGGCAGTTTTATTTTTATTTTAGTTAGAAAAATCTCTTCAGATCTTAATGTGATTTGTGTTAATCTAAATATATTCTTTTAAACTTAGGGTGACACAATCAAAAAGTCTGGTGCTTTTTCTGAATTAACCGTTTTGGGATTTGCTTAAAATAACATACAAAAGTATAGTACTTGGTTTTAAGAGGTGGAAAGGGTGATGAATCAAATCTCCCTCTCCGTTGAGCATTTTTTTTTAGCTTGTCTTAACCTTGAAAGCACATTATTAATGTGTGAGTGAACATATACAGTAGAGCTCAGCCCGGGAGCTTACAACACCACGACACCAAGCTGTAAAAAAATATATTCAGAACTTCTTTTTCAGCTAGCTTCATTTCTCTTATCAGGAGCTTGTTTACCTGTTGTAGGCTATGGCCCTGACCAGGAACAAAAGAATGAGTCAGAATCTAATTAAAGTGATAATTAGTATAATATTTTGCTGCCTCATGATTGGATTTTTTTTTTTTTCTTAGAATAGGAAGTTTGTTAAGCAAATTTTCATATTATCTAAATATATTCTGTCTGTCTAAATGTCACAGTCTAAAGGCCTGTGCTATTGCTTATATTTCTTCTTTGGGTTTTTTAAGCTCTTTTCCTTGAACTTTATATCCATTTTCTTTCTAATCTATGCTCTTGACTATACGTCATTTATTTTTTCTGTAAATTTTGACACTTGACCCACTTATCCTTCTAGTTGAAAACATGCCCCTAAAGGACATAGATGGTGATTTGCAATGAGGTTCATGAGGGATGAGGCCCTGACACATCTGGATTTGGATGTACAAATATATAAAATCCAAGATAGTATTTTAACTTTAAGATGAGATTACATAAAGTGTACTTTCTGAATCCCAGAGTCTGGGAAATTATTGGGCGACAGGAACATGATGTACAGAAAACAAACAAAATATTCAATACAAGTAAAAATGAAATACAAGATGAAATGTAAATTTCTATTACTTGTTTTAAAAGGTTTTAAGTAATCAATTTTATATTGTTATACTATATAATGATAGCAAAAATATGCATATTCTTTTTTTCATACAAGGTCAATTTTTTTTTTTAATTCAATTTTTTTTTCAGGCTGATCTCTTATTTTATCAAAATTGAAAATCATATATGCTATCACCTTTCTTTGTATAAAATATAAGAATAAAATTTACTTTCACAAGCAGGGAATTACAGTCTTTGCTATGATTGCTCACTTGATAATAGATAAAACTTAATTAGAAAATGCTTTGTGTTTTTTCGAACATAATTGTGCAATAATGTAGAAGAAGTTGGCTGACCAGTAGAGTCCTATCCTTAATCCGACAGCACATCTTTAGGGTGATTTACCTTGTCTTCCTCTTTAATAGATAAGACTGAAAAGCTTTTCTTTTTTGTTGCTTTCCTGTTATATGTTTATAATCTAAATGTCTTGATTGAGAGCCAAGCAGTGCTGAAGTCAAATTCCTTGTTTGTGTGCACAAAAAGAAGTTGATTTGTATTCTGAAATACAGAGGACACTGTGAGTCAATCTTTTTTGTCCAACATCACTGTCTGACCTCACAAATCCTCTTGAAGAATAGTAAAAATCTTCCCACCAGTCCTATAAATACTTCAAAATATGGGTGGATTAGGAATCAAAGAGACCAGGAAATGTATGCACCCATGTGAATCTGGATTTTGCATGTGTTGAAGCTTTGTTTTTCCACTTTGGTCCTCCAAACTCATTTTTCTCTAGTTTTCACTCTGAAATTTTTTTTGGGAGCTTTTGGGGAAAACATTTTTACTCAGCACTCTAAAGCAGCACTAGAGAGAAGAAAAACGGATTAGAAAGTGGATTTTAAGATTATGTAGACGTACAAAAATGTTGGCTACATCATCACTCTAACTGTAAGAGTGATGATGTAGATCTGTAAAGACATTCCAGTCTTTATTCATGCCAATCCCTTTATTTAATCTAAAAGGAATCAGGGATATCCACTGTCTTACATTGTCTTAAGCATACAAATGGATGTTAGAGCCAATTAATGTCACATTTAAGTCGTCTTCTGTGAATTGTTGTTCACACACAAACATTTATATTTATAGGGGTATTTTTGCTTACTTGCAGAGCACAGGTGTAGTTCTTTTTTCCTGCTCTTCAAATTGGGGTCAGCAGCTAACCTCCACATGAGCTTGTGGCTCTCTCTTGTGTTGATTTCTTGAATTGCAGGAAAGTCTTCAAATTAAATGTGCTGGTGTGCATGCAGAACATTGTATAAGGCCAGCCTGCAGCTGAATTAAACGTGACACGTTAAAATAGTAGTAATTTTAAGCTAAACTAATCATTTCTGCTGCTTGTGCTTGCAAAATATTCCAAACACATTTGAACGGTTTTGCAAATTGATCAGCAAGAGTTAGTGTTTTTCTGAAATTGCTTCCTGCCTGAAATATGTGAAACTTTAGTTTTCTAAAACTTTCAAAATTCCAAAATCTTTTAAATTAAAATTGTTAATTATTTTATTAGATGTATTATGTGAATGGTATAATAATCATGCACAACCCATGCTTCAATGTATTCAGTGTAATTAATTGTCTTCCCTTTGGATGTAACTGCTGTGAAATAATAGTTTCAAAGCTTGATACATTAAAAATATAAAAGGAAGGTCAGTAGTGTTGTTGTTCCTGGTGGGCTTAACCTGAGGTTGGCATTTTATCTTAGAGAACTTTGGACCAGCTCTGGATCAATAAATACGTTATTATAGCTTTATCAATCTATTTTATCCTCTCAGTTTCTCACTTAGATTTGCCTTTGAAATAACCAGAGTCAGCTTATCCGTTATGGTGCCCTAGGCAAATTACAGATTCCCCCACCACCAAAACACTAAAAGACAACATCTGCATTACAGACCTTAAATATTTAAACATGTGGATAGACATTTGTAGCTTTTGCATATCCTGTAGACAAACTGAATAAATATTAAAGCTTGCCATCAATATTTCATGTGTAGCTCTACCTTAGCCATTCTAATGGAAGAATGTAAGACCGCTTTTCATAATGATTAATTATTGGACTACAATGTCTGGCAATGTTGCATCTAAATGGAAAATTAGGATCTGTATGCAAACTATTCACTTTGCTTTTTGTCGTTATGAATGCACATTAATGTTTGAATTTTTTTTCAGTTTATTTTTGATGCAATTAAGTTATTTTCTAGCATTCATGTTCGGACAAATTAATAAAGATTTTCTGGGTAGGCCAAGTTGAGTTCTGCATGTTATGATGTGAATATTGTGATAGAGTTGAGCGATTACTTGATAGAAACATACCCAAAATTGGAATATTTTTTTCTGTATTCATATATATTTTTTTTATTTTCGAGACAGCCCTTTGCAGGAATAAGTAGTAGATGTTAAACTATAAATTACATATCTGTAGTAATATGTAATTTATCTTGCATTGTCTCCTCCAGCAGATGGCGTCCTGGGCAACCGCCTAAATGACTTGCCTGCAAAGATTTTTTCTGTGCAGATAAGACATGCTTATAAGACACAAAAGGCAGTATTGAGCTTAAGGGATGCAACTGGATGAAGTTCCTCTGTTGTTAAAGGCTGTGATCAACTATGCAGCAAGGAAAATCCATCTTGAGACCATAGATAAAAGTATGCTGAGTAGCTTTGCTTGGATAAACCAGAGCATAAAATGTTCTCCCTGAAGCTTTTATCAGCACAACCCAGCAAGCAGAAGGGACAAGAAAGCCAACAGCAAGAGTTTGAAATGAGAAATTAATGAAAAACATATTCAGATATATAAAAAAGCAACAATTCCTTTCAACTCCACTATATCCTAAGGTTCCCCCATCTTATGTTATTTTGCATTGTATTTTCCAACATATATTATAGTTACTTTTGTATATTTAGCACATTACTTATTAGTGTTGATCTCAGAAAGACTTTGTCATCAATGCTTTTGAAGATTGTTGTTGATGAAGGACTTTTTTTGCAAGAAGGTAGCAGCACCTCTAGCAATTAACCTTAGTGTGTGTTTGCCCTGATGCTTATATCATATAAACCCTTGAAAGTGAGCTTTCAGTCATTTTATATTTATTCATTAAAAAAAAAAAACACAGACATGTTTTTTTTTTCTTGTAAGATAAATGTAGGTAATTTTAACATCAAATTCTTTATTATTATTATTTTAAACATTGACCAGAATAAACTGCCTCCTTGAGTCCAAAATTCATTTTGTTTTGATGCATTTGTATATTTATGGAGTGCTTTACAGTAAACTTGAAACAAATGAAGCCAAATGATGTTTCATTAAAAATAAATACACTGAGAATGAAATGAATATTTCACTTGACCTTCCTTAGGCAACACATGAAAAAATAACTGTGTGTGCTGACAGACACAATAATATTGCTTTCCATCTCACTGACCTGAGATCCATTTTGAACTGCATTTTGTGCTGAAACACTACAATGTCTCATAGTTTGGATTACTATTTAAAAAACATTGAACGTTAAAATGAAGAGCTAAAAAGTGTTTAAACCTCTACAAACGCCTTTTACAAGAAGCCCCATCTTGAAAAAATGTGTGGTTGTCCTTTGATTCTGCCCATAACATGATTGAATTGATGACTGGAGCTGTCATGATGAAGATAAGTTTGAAAGCCACATTGATTCTTCACATATTATTATCAATGGACCCTAAGTAACACTTCCTCTTGAGAGTGATAGAAAGTTAATGCAGACCAATAACATTAGAACTGAGCTTGAGACATGACTGCATACAAGAAAAACTGTTTCTTTGTTTCCATTTATGTTTTTCTCTTGAGAACACATTTGTATGAAATAAAGGACAATAGAAGATAAGAATTTGCTATAAATATATTCATAGGCATGCTGGTCCCATTTTGAGTGAGGAATGTGACTCCTGCATTTACTGACACTCGAGGTAAAGACCTGCATCTTTTATTGCAGGAGCATAAACTTATGTCCTGATTTAATTTTACTACATTTACACAGTACGGAAGAAAAAACCTCAAATTTATAAGGGATGTGTGGTTTTCTGTTAATCAAATTTTTATCCAAGGAAAGTAGAATGTAATTACTTACTGATTAAATGTTCCTGTTTAAAGCAGCATTTCTGTTTTAAAACAGAAGTGTTTCAGCCACATTTGTTTATTGAGTCCTAAATGTTAGACAATCCACCAGTGATTTTGTGAACAAAATAAATGTGACCTTGAGGCTTTTTGTTTTTTTTCTTTCTTTCTTTTCAGTGTGAGACTATGCAGGTAAAAATGTATATATATATTTTTTTTCACCAGGAGTTCCAATAATGTGGTGGATACTCGAATCAAATGTTATTCCACTCAGTGTACAAAGGATTCAGTGTTTCAGAATGTTTATTATAACAATTTACAACTTGAGTGTACAAAGTATTCTGAAATTGTAAAAATACATATTTTTCATCACAAAGACTTGTTTTTTAATAATAAAACAATTTATTTCTGTCTCATTTTCTATTTGAAATACTGGTTTGGTTGGTTTCTTCATTAATCAAGGAGTTTATCAAAATGGTGGCAGTGTTGCAAATTCTGCACCAGTGAATATAATTTTGTTGTTGCTTTGACAAATGTTACCTTAGATAACAGCAGATTGATGGAGTAAAATTACATTTAGTCCATGATTTTGAGGAGGCTAATAGAAAACTTAAATATGACAAACAGTGGTAATTAGAAAAAATAAATGTGCATGTAAACAAACATGAAAAAAATAGACATTATTAATTCTCAAACACTGGAAAATGTAACATTTGTCTGTTTGTTTTGTTCTGCTGACTCAGAAATAGCAAAAAAAAAAATAAAAAAAAAAGAAGAAGAAAAAAACAAAACGTCCAAAGCAGTCAGCAGAAAACTATTTTGACAGAAAGACAACTTGCCAAGTTTCTGGATTCCAGATTTACATGTGTTTTCTATAGTGGGTTAGACATTTTTTAACAACACACACACACACACACACACACATCTCACTTTGAAATCATGTGCATCCTTATTTGAAAGAAGTTCCTGGTGTTGATTAAAATCATGAAGTACATTTCCCCCTGAGGCACATTGGGTCACTGCCACTTTACAAAACATATTTTCTTTATGTTGCTGTTGCTCTAAGGCAGTGTTTCTCAATTCCAGACCTCAGGAATATTTTAGATGTGTCTCTGTTCCAGAAAACCTGATTCAAATGATTGGATGACCTCTTCTGCAGTCATCAAGCGCTGCAGAGGCCTTTTAATCTCTCGCAGATTCAAACATCTACAGCAGCCAAGGAAGGGGGGGCGTGAGGACTGGAATTGAGAAACATTGCTCTAAGGCAAGCGATCTCAAACGCCAGTCCTCAAAGGCTGGTGTCTGGCAACTTTAGATATCTCTCTGCTTAAGCACACCTGGTTACAATGTTGGGTCATTAGAAGAGCTCTGCAGAGATTGACTGCGATGCTAGTGAGGCAGTTTGGCCTTTTAATTCAAGTGTGTAGGACAATGAAGTTGCAGGATGCCAGCCCTCATAAACTCCAGTTTAAAACCACTGCTTTAAGGTAATTGATAAAACTGAGAGTCCAGAACGAAACCAGACGATACAGAAAACAATACTTGTCTATTGGGAAACCCGATCAAGCATACCAGGTCATTTCTAGCTTTCAGAAACAGAAACAACACATCACTTTTCAGAAAATTGAGTTTAACTTTAGGTGTGACAGCCTCTTCTTCTTCTTTATGTTTTCTAACCACAGATCACCCCTACATCCTCCTCATGAGAACAGTTGTGTTTCCCCACCTTTGACCTCTTGCATTCCAGCAGGGATCTTTCCTCACCCTCACACTCCACATCATCCAGCAGGATCCTGACCCTGCTGCTGGCCTCGCCCAGCGCGGCCCTCTTCATCACCATCACCGCAGTTGTGAAGCCGAGCTGCCGACATACAACTGTACCTGCCTTCCTCGTGAACAGGTCGTCACACACCGTTCCCCACTCTCCTCTGATGAAGATCTCCACCCTGCCTCGATCTGGCATACCGTCTGCACTCACAAGCCGCACAGAGCCAGAAGGAAGCCTTTTTCCTCCTTTTCCTCTCTTGTTACCACGTCCTCGACCTTTTGGCCTTTTGTTGACTTGGTTGCTCTCTCCAGCACTTTGTGGCTTCTGTCCAGGCCACAATTTTTCATTCCGGACTTTAGGTAATGTGGTGCTGACCGGTGTTTTCGGGGGCTTGTTGGCTGTCTGGCTTGTATAAGATGCCCATGTTGTTGTCAGAGACTGAAATGTAGTAGGAGAAGGGGATTGCGGTGGGTTTAAAGGTGGGGAGGTGGCACTAGCAGGGTATGTAGGTGGTCTCCAATATCTTTTTGTTGAAGTTGTGCTGTTGATTGAGGTTTGAGAAATCCTAGAGCGGACTGCAGTCATGATGGTTGCACGATAACCTGAGGGAGAGACAGAATCACCCTCTTTATTTAAATAAAATTTAATATTGAGCTAAAGTTGACAGACATTGACTTTTTTAAAAATCTTATCTTAACAATTGATGCAAAGCCACTCATAAAGGCAACACACATTTGGGGCAAAAGGCTAAGTATTCCCCTATTATTTTCCATTAAATAAACACCAGTATTGTCAGGTTGGTGCCAGCACTCGTCTTTTCCAAAGTGGAAAAGCTTCTGATCCGTCCTCAGCGGAAGTCTAGAAATATGTTATTGCTTTATTTAATTCTGAGCAATGAGAATTTTGAAGAAATTAGTTATAAAGTAGCAAAGAATATGAACAAAGTTCTCTCTTGCCAGGGCATTTAATACTTTGCAAGAACTTAAGTACAGAACTATGGAGAAGTCCCATCGGTCGCTCCTACTGCAGCAGTCATTATCACAGTAACTACACCCACTTCAAATTTTGGACTCACAATTCCTAACACAGTTGTTACTGGGCAGCCCACAAGAGAAAACTTCTGCCCAGATAATGTTGCAAGAACTTCCAAAACTGGGCTGCAGCAACATTCTTGGAGTCCTGAGAAAGAGATAAAAATTGTGCAATATATAGCTAGGACGCCCAGCCCCGGTACAACACACATGGACCAAATGATGGCTCATGATCAGATCCCCGGAGAACATTGACATGATGAAGAAGTGCAAACTACCACCAAGGGAAATAACTAAGAGATTCAGGACACTAAATGCTGAGGACAGACTTTGGACACCCCTGCTGGCCTTTCAGCCTAATGCATCCACTTCGTTAAAGGTGCCAACCGATGTTCAGGGGTCCCCAAAGGCGGTCCTCGAGGGCCGGCATCCTGCATGTTTTAGTTCTCCCCCTGGTAGTACCAACAACATTTCAGCGTGCCAGTGTTCTTCTCAGGTCTTCTAATGAGCAATCATTTGATCCAGGTGCGTTAAACCAGGGAGAGAACTAAAACATGCAGGATGCCGGCCCTCCAGGACCGACTTTGGGGACCCCTGCAACATGATACACCACTGCACACCCAATGTGAGTTCCCCTTTAATAGTGAGCTATGTTAGTACTAAGTGTTAGCTTGAGTGTGTGGCGACAGCATCCTGTTATCTATCTGCTGATAGATAACTGTGTCTTTGTGGATTAAAATGCAACTACATCTGGATTAAAAA
Organism: Brachyrhaphis roseni; assembly: GCA_903066815.1. NCBI lineage: Eukaryota > Metazoa > Chordata > Actinopteri > Cyprinodontiformes > Poeciliidae > Brachyrhaphis > Brachyrhaphis roseni. The sequence goes on from CAEFZY010045862.1 coordinate 9,552, forward strand.
CCCTATAAAATTTATATCAAATCACTTGACATCGACCAGTGCACATGATGAATATGTAAGATATTTTGTTACTTGATTCAATTTTAAAAACTGGGTTAAAAATCCTTTAGTTTGGGAGATTTACAAGACAATACTCCGGCTTCCTCTCACGGTGAAAAAACAAGACTATCAGGTTGATTGGTCCTTAGGTGTGTGTGTGAATGGTTGTTTGTCCTGTCTTTCTCTGTGTTGCCCTGCGATGGACCTGTCCAGGGTGTACCCCGCCTCTCGCCCGTTGACCGCTGCGACAGGCACCAGCACTAGGGATAAGCATGTAAGATAATGGATGGATATTTAATGGCAGTCTAACATGGTTCGTGAAAGTTTATCCTTTCCCTCAGCTTTTAAAAAAAATTATCCTCATGAAACATTGTAAAGCAGAGAAATCAATCTTCTTGCTTTACATCAAGAGCTGCAGAGATTAAGGGAACATTTAGCTCATCAGCGGCTTGTTAGTGCATTACAATTATGCAAATAAGTCAAGAGAAAAAGTATTGTTTGAGTTATTATTTTTCCATAATTTTTGTGACAGTCATCCAAGTATATCAATGACTCTGTATGTCCTTATTAGCATTATGAAAATGTTGTGATATGTTTGAATATGAAGTTGGTATTTTAATAATTTGTAAGTAGCAGTGATTTTTATCAACAATGCTGTGAAAAAGTATTCACCACTTTACAAACATCTATTTTTACTTTTCTGACACATTTGAATAATCAAACAAATTTTAACACTAGATATAAAACTTCCTGAGTAACTATAAAATGCTGTTTTTGAAAATGGATTCTATGTATTAAGTATAAAAAGCTATCCAAAACGACATGACTAAATGTTCAAAAGATGTTGTTGCCTAACTTTTCGATTGGGTTTACCGCCCTTGTTAACTGCATCAAGCATTTGACAATGGGTGTTTCACATCTCTGTGAGAGATTTTTTGCCCAGTCTTTCTTGCTGTATTGCTTCAATTCAACCACAACGGAGGGTATTTGAGCATGAAAATGCTGACTGTTTCCCATTAAACCAAATTACAGTATTTTTGAGATTGATGTTATTGTGAAGAGCCAAAAACAGAAAACATTGACACAGACACACAAGGACGATTGTCCAAGCTGAAACTGAAGAAGAAACATTTATTCAAAATAAATTAGCCCCAGTACTTGATTTAAATTAGTGCAAATAACTAACATAAATAAGAATTTTTCCTGCAACAAAAACTTTTGTACCAGCCAAAGAGAAGCATGTTAGCAGGTTCTAAGCAGGAATTGATGGTCACTTAACTTTCCTCTCTACTTAAGTCTTTGTGCAAATGTTTCAAGTTGGTTTCTGAGCACCTATTAATATTAAAACAAAATCAAAGAACAACACAATCATAAACAATTTCTCCTGTGATTATTTAAAATAACTTACCTTAATTTAATTTTATTTTTTGCCATTTAAACTTATAAATAATATAGTAATTGTATAACCCTGTAAAAAAAGGTAAACATTGAGAAGCTGCATCGAAGAGTATATTTCAGCACGGATCTTAGCACCTTCTTAATTCCTAAAATTTCACAACATCCAGGAGAGATACACCAACATCATATCCTTTGAGACATACAGTGAGCTGACAAACTGTTAAATTTGATTTTTCCCAAGGTTTTAGCCAACCATTAACTTCTCTAAAGGTGTGCATCAGAAATCAAATTCAGATTTGCCCACTCAAGAACCCCACTGGTGAGTTTGATGGTGAATCAAACAAAGTTGGTAGCCAAATGAATTGTGCTTTATAGACTTTTTCATCAATGTTCTTTGTTTTTGAGCATACAATTCAAGAATTTAAGGATTGTTTGAACAGTTTGGACAGAGAAAAGTATTATTATCACCTTTACTTGCAAACTCATCAGCGAAAGTTTTTTTTTTTTTATCAAAGAATGTCAAAGAACATCAAAAATTCTGGCGTAATTTTCCCTTTAGATTCTGTTGTATCAATTATCACTTTGAACTGAGTGTTCAAAGTTAAAAGACAAGTTTTCTCATTGACAATTTGTGCAACCGATTGCTGACCATAAGAAAAGAGTTCAAGATTTTTGGGGGGCATTTCTTACTTATATCAAGAACCACAGAAGAAGCACCAAGGAGCATTTTGCCTCTATCAGGGAAACTAAAATGGTGTTCTGAAACATAAGATACGCTATAGGATCCATTCTCCTTTCCATATCACAAAAATATCTGTTATCTATTGCATATTCAGAAAGTCCTACGGAATGTAAAAAACACCAAAATCCCCCTGCAAAATGTAATCTTGTCAAAATGCTCACTAGAGACATATTCTTAGACTCTGATACTAAATAATAAAACAATTCATATTAGATAAAACCCTATCAAGCAAAAAAAGCTAGTATATTTGATCTTTTAGAACCCTGAAGCTAAAAGACCAAGAGCACAGTATTGTCTAACACAGCAACTGTCTCCTCTATCAGGTTGTTATTCAACAAGATGCTAAGCAAATCACAGTCTGGGTGTTGACTTCAAGGAATAATTTGTAAAGTCACCTTCAGAGTTAGAATTCACTCAGTCATTGCATTGATATAACATAAAGCAAGAACATAGTGGAGCATAGAAAAGCACCACTGTTAATACGAGCTCCCTGTCCTCGCGCCTCAGTGTGAAATACTGTGTGTGTGGGTTTAGAAGATGTGTTAACAGCTGAGCCAGAATGTGAATAGGCAGTGGAGCTAGGATGATAAACAGGTGCACCAGTAGGCCTACCAGTGGACGGAGTTGTGACAGGAATTGCTGTACCCCTCTGGACAGTTGTTGGTTTTACTGTTGTGGTTGACGTAGTCTTTATTGGTGCAGACTGTGACGTCTTTCTTTCTGCTGCTGCTGTTGGCTGCGGTCGAGCTATTTTCCCTTTTGTTTGTCTTGTTGGCATCGGAGGTTTTCTTATAATTATTGGTCTTCGTATTGTCTGTTTCTTCGTAGTTGTAGATTTTGGAGTGGTCGTGGTGGGAAGAGGTGTTGTGGTTGGTTTCTTGTTGACTACAAACTCTGAAAAGAGAGACAAAAAAGCTATAAGACAATTAGAAATAGAGATTTGGACTTTCACAATTTATGTAAGGTATTTTTTTCTATCTACAAGCTATAAACATATTAGTGACAACTTGAATTATACCATATAGGGAAGTTCCTAAGATATTCTGTGAGTAATTTGCTTGAGAGACATTATCTTCCTGTGAAACTTACAAACTTTTCAAAGTCAATTCTTAAAGGCTGGATCAGTCTGGTCCTTAGCTTAGTTTGGTTCTGACTGGTATATAAAATGCCCTCTTAAAAGAGGAGGTCATTTGGACCCCACAAGCTTTTAACTTTGTGTGCAGTCCAGCGGGGTTGCACTGACCCCATGTGTGCTTTTACAAGGTTTTTTTGTGTGGTTTCGGGAACTGACAGGTTGTTGAGACAACCCCTCAGCTTCCCCACTGTCTGTGACATTTGTCGTGCTCCTCCTAAGTGTCACCCTACGATTGAGGGAGGGTTAAAGAAGCAAATATGGTTTTAGAGAAGTGTGGACTAACGAGCTTTTGTCATATTTTGAGTGTTGCGCTAAACGTGCTTAAGGGTACTAACTGAAATGTAAAAACAATGTTACAGCTATCCCCTCCACTACATACCCTCATTGGGGTAGAAATGAATGAGTTTTCCCTTTATCTTCACAGGCAGAGGCTTGATGCTACATTTTCCAGGTGGTGCTCTTCTGCATAGTCAAAAGAATAAGAAAGCAGGAAGAAGAGCAGAGAAGACCAATTAAATGTCTGTATATTTTCAGTCAAGTCACAGTCATTGCATGGCATCTACATGTTTTTTGACCAAGGTTGCACCGCAAATGAATCAGTTCTGATGATAAATGACTAGAGGGGATAAATTAGCAAATAATGTTTCTGCAGAGAAATACATAAGCATAGAAACAGCCTAACATTGCCAAGATACTCATGTTAGGTTAACTTCTTAAAGGCTGATCCAGCCTTTAAGAAGTTAACACTATAATGGACCTATAAATATGAATGTTATTTCTGTTTTTGCATTTTTGACAAAAGCATTGTTTTCTGCTAAAAGTCATAAATTTATGACTTTTTTGAAGTACAAAAAAGTCATACTTCATAAATTTATGAAGTACAAATTGTTCTTGTACTTCAGAACAATTTTACAATGACTAAGAATCCAATATTAACCATAAAAATAATAGAACTTACTGTATGTTCTCTGGGTTACAAACTTTTTTAAGAGCTCACATAGCACTTACTACTGGACTCAAAGTTTTTATATAAGTCATTTATATATTTTTTAATTAAGAATTCCTCCAATCATGCAATTCATAATGATTTTATTCAAATCAATTTTTTTCTATGATGCTTTTATTTTGGTGTTTCCACCAGAGGCTTATAGATAATTATTACAGTAATTTAAACACTATCCAGAACATTAAAAAAAAAAAAAAGATTTATATGATTTATGGGACTATAGCTGTTGTATCTTGCTACCTGGAAGGATCCACTATTTTATAGATGACTCCAGATCTGGCTGTGGCACTTGGGACTCCTGTGGCTAAGAAGTACAGTTCTCCTGGAAAATGTACAGAGGAAAGGAGGAGGTGGGGGTTACAGGCGTACATAGGAGGAAAGATGAAAGGAACCAGATGGAAAACAGCAAGAGAACAGGATAGAAGAGTAAAGGAATCATATACTTTAAGTGTAGACAAAAGAAAGCTCAATATCATAAAGGTAATAACAGTATTGCTGAAGTGACATATAAATAATATAATTTCCAAAAATATCCATTTGAAAATGCATTCATAGTTTGCTATAACTTTAAATCTCCCACTTTCAAGAGCTTCATAAAAAAGAAAATGGAAAAAAGTAACAGCATGTGCAACATTTTACCTCACTAATCAGCAGCTGATAATTCAAAACAGACTTTACAATAAGCCTTACTCATCAGAAACAAGGTACAGTATGTTCTATCCTATGTGTGGGTTTCAAGGACCTTCCTTTCTGAAAATGAATAGATTTTTCTCTATGTCTGAATCATAAATAACAATAATTAAAATAATAATTACCAGAGAACCTGGAAATACTGAATATTCGCACAAAAAATCATTACCTGCTTCGTCTTCAGCAAAGGAGATTATGTATCTATAGTAACTGTTGATGAGTTTGGGAAATTTGCAGGTCTGATCTCTTCCCATGCAGATTTCATTATACTGCCATTCACCTGTAGCCTCATTTTCCTTTAAAGACATTAGACGCCTAAACAGAAACGGAGACAATTAAATACAGTCAGAAGACAAAATAGTTTCTAAGTCTGTCAAAAGAGTCCAGCAAAATTTACATCAAGTACACCCTACAATTAGAACAAAGTAATGAAAGCTTTCTTTTTCTCATCACTGTATGTGGATGTAAGGGAAATATCCACATGAATACTGTACTTGACAAGAAATAAATATTCCCATAAATGAAGAAATCAATATTAGCTCTAGAAACCTATAAAATGTATTTGTTCAAAAATGTATTTATTACATTTTAACAACACAACAGTCATAATCATTGTTATAGCTTTAACATGATATTCCTCTTTGGCATATTGTTCTTTGTTTGGCATGTTCAGTGTTGTCTGAATGTGTCCAGATAGTGTAAAAATATCTATAAAGTTATGACAACTTTGAAATTTTTAATAAATGATATTAACATCTACCCGCTCATGAAATCTCCAAAGATGTAAAGTCCATTTAGGTTTGGCATCTCGCAACCTCTATAGACGTATCCGCCTGTCACTGATTTTCCCAGTTTATGGGGGTAGTCAAAGATTGGCAAAATGTCATCTGCAAATTCAGAGATACAGATCAAATTCATACCACATTACATAACACATTTTTTAACGTTTTAGTCAGTAGTTCAGATTATGCTTTTCTATTGTCCTTTGAACAATGCAGAGTAACTCACCCAGAGATGAGTTTTGGCAGAGCTTGCGGTCATAACAGCTGAAGCCTTCTTTGGCCCTCCATCCATAGTTTCCTCCTTCAAATAAAAGGCTTATCAGAGTCTTAGAGATTTACAGGCAAATCCGTTTTCTTTCCAAATATTAACAAATCAGATCATCGTAAATATTTAGGAACAGAAAAGTCCTTCTAAGGTTTTTAAGCAACATTTTGTTCAAAACACAGAAGCAAAACTATTTCCTTCAGTCTATAGTGTACAATGTGGAAATGTGAAAAGATGTAAACACAAAGATGTGTATTGTTTTTCTCTGAGCACTAAAAACATTAATCTCTGTCTGCACTTTGACTAAGAAGGACAAAGTTATATAGAAGTTTTAACTTGTTTTTAGTTTTGTCTTGCGTCATAGAGGCCTCTATAGGCTCAATAATGACATATCTGCCAACTCAGGGACACAGTAGATTTTGGTACTATTTCCTTCTGTATTTAGTTATATTTGAACCTGGTTATAACTGATATTTTTATCTCTCTTTGCTTTTGTTTTGTTCATCCAGACTTTACACTCTGTTCTGTTTGTCTGAAACACTAAAGCTTTAAGACGCAGCTCATGTTTTTTCTCACAGTGCATTATTTTTCTTTTTACTCTGTCAGTAAATAAACATTTTACTTATTCATCCATCTTAAATAGGCTAGTCATTCAAATAGCACAGAATTTTGTAGAAAATCTAAATAGTCTATTTTGGTCAGAAGAGAATTAAGCCTGGATTGTTGCAGATGCCATTAAGACAAATTTCTCATATACTGACATCATGAAATTATTATGGAGCAACTGAAGTTTCTTGCGTTCATTTTATGAGATTATTTTGCTTTTTCTGGACTGAAAAATGTTAGTAGGTCTTACATTAAACAAAGTTTTGCTGTTCCATTATTTTTGAAGAAATAAAGCATGGCTATTTTCAGCTTCTGCACACATTCAACATAAAGGACTTCAGTGTGAGAAAAAAAAAACACAGGATCCTGTAACCTCCTACCTTTAACAATGAGGTCTATCTCTTCGTATTTATTCTGGCCAACATCACCACAAAACATCCTGCCCCTGCCTGCGCCTGTAGCAGGGTCACCGCGGTCAATGGAGCATCGCCACATGTTGCGAACTCCATAGGCATAAATCTCTGCAATGAAATAAACCCGACAAGATAGTTGCACACTTTCTTATGGGCTGGATGAGAAAAAGAAATATATAGAAAGCCTAAATAGGCATCTCTGGAAAAACAAAACAGAAGCTGCTTTGCTCATGCAAAATAAGATGTCATATATCTTAGCTAAAATCTGAATCTGACATTCTAGAAAAAAAAAAAATTCTATCTCAGATTTGATCAGAATTGAAAGGATTTACCAGGCTTTGCTCCCTGTTCCCCTACGAATGGATTGTCAGAGGGAATGGTGTATGGAATGCTTTCATCACTGTTGTCAATGTCAATGCGCAGCACTTTGCCGAGAAGTGCTGATCTGTTAATTACAAAGATAGGACAACAGATTGATATACACTTGGAGGCCAAGATGATTCTTTTCTCTGTATAATTAATGCTAAAATGGTTACATTTTTCCTATCAGTGTCACAATATTTTACCACTTTTAAATCATCTTTGTTTTTCTCTACTTTCCAGCCTTCATCCTGAGTAGTAATATTTTTTTGTCACAACTTTCCAGTTTTTCTTCTCTCTTTATCTACTTCTCTTTTTGTCTCTGAAAGCCAGTGTAGAGTGAATATACCTAATAAAGTAACAGGCATCCTGTTCCTAGAGGAACTTAAATGTGAACAATAATTTTGTCTACAAAGCCCAAAAATGCATATTTAATAATTAACTTTAATTTTCAGAATCAAAATTGTGATGAAAGCTTCATTAGTAAAAGTAAAATAAAAATTTCCATTCTTGTCCAGTCAGCGTCACTTCATGGATTTAAGTGAAAATGTCTTAGTGAAATTATACTAACTTGTTCTGCGAATTGCCAAACTTTCCAAATGGGTCTCCTGCTCGTCCGCCATCTCCAATAAAAATATAGAGATATCCGTCATGGCCAAAAAGCAGCTGCCCACCATTATGATTAGAAGCTGGCTCCACCACTTCCAGGATCATTCTGTATGAGAACGGCATATGAAAATGATGAATATGCTTCTCCTTTTAAGATAAACATGTAGATAAAATGTTAAGTTTGTACCTCTCAGAGGAATGATCTAGCTGGTTATCATCATGTGCTGAGAGTATAAACTCGCTGATTCTTATTCTCTCTTCCCTCTTGACAGACACTGAGTAGTAAACATATGCCTTTCTGACTGTGTTGAACCTAAGAACAGAAGCAATGCTCGGACTTATTTCTACTTCACATGTAGTTTTAGTTAAATTTTCATCCAAAAATGTTGCAAAAAATGACAGTGTGTTTCATAACTTTTATGAAGAACTAGAAGTAAGAACCTTGGATGCAAGGCAATGCAGAGGAAGCCCCTCTCATCTCCAGCCCATCGAGATGTGAGCACAGCCTTGGTGAGGTTGAGGAAAGGACGGTCGATCCTGGAGCCATTAGCCAAATACACCCACACATAACCCAGCTGCTCTGCAACAAAGAAGCGATGGCTTCCATCGTCTGCATGGATCATGGCCACGGGGTTGCGGAGACCATTGGCAACTTCTTGCAGGCAGACTTCCAGACAACCTTTAGAATCCTCTCGAACTAATCCGAGGTTAGCATTCAGTTCTGGTGACAGAAGAAACTGCGTATTACCAGCTTTATATTGAGGAATAATTACTCATGTAGATTAGGGCTAATACATTAACTCGTACCTGCATCTGTTAAAACATTTGGGTAGCAATACTGTTTGTCCTTGAGTTCCAGAAAGTTACAGAAACTTCTGCGGTCCTCCTCTATTGCCGCAGTCAAGTTTGCAAACTGTTGTGGGTTCCCCTTATCCTCCAGGAGCAAGCTGAGTGTGTATCGACAGTCCCGCCAGTAGTCTGAGCAGTAATCTCCACATAGTCCTGGCAGAACCCTCATTGGTGTGTTAGCATCTTCAGCATCATATAGGTGGGCAGCATACGGAGAGCACTCCTGAAAAAGGAAATTAGAACCCATTAATCTTTTGTGGAAATTCAGGTTATTAGTACACCATATTATTTGCTTCATCTCATAAGGGCAGATTATAAACTGTCTGAATTTCATGACAGTGTTGTAGAAATACTGCCAGAGCTTCTCTGTGCCATGCTGTTAAATGGTCAGGTCAGGGTTATATACAGCTACAGTATACATGAATGCAAGGAAGGTCCACTTTGTTATTACTGTAAGTCACAACCACACTGTCCACACCCAGAATAGTGAGGAAATTCAGTGGCACGACACGCGAACCGCTGGACATTTGAGCTGTCACACAGGATGAAGCCCAAAAGGGAAAATCTAACCCAGGACAACAAATCTAGGAATGTTGACAAGGAAATTAGTTTCAAGAAGCACATTCTAAAATGGGTTGTAAAGTGAACAGGTAGTCATTAATAAAATTGTTTCTGCAAAAGCGATAAAGTAAAAGGTTATTCTGCAATATTTTACATTGGTGTGTAGATTCACAGTCCTACGTACTTAAACAGAAGAAAATTGAACTTATTCTGTTGTTTCTTGAACACATTACATCTCTCATGCAAACTGAAAAAGCCTTTTGGGTATGAGATAAAACTTTCAAGAGACAGTAGAAGTCCAGTTGCATTCTACTTAAGCATTTAGGGTGAATATTTTGCAGTTTGCGCAAATATGAATGCAAGATTGAAATTAGCTTCTTCTACACGGTGGTCAGGGACAGCCTTAGAAAAAAAATAAGCAAAACTGCTCCGCTGCTTTGAAAGAAATGAGGGGAGGGAGTTTGAGCATCTGATCAAGATGTCTCCAACACAGCTCTCTAGGGAAGTTTTGTGGTTATGCTGACTTCTCATTTGACATGAGCATCCTAAACATTACAATGATTGAACTGTAATGAAGGAATGGAAACATCAAGCACTGTTGGACCACTGTTGTATAACTATAGAGCAGAAGAGGATTCTGGAATCATATAGACCAAAAACAAAAAGTTATTAAAAGTACCGTAGGTACAATCTCGATGACTCCAGTGTGACAGCACAAATGCCTACACAATAGGCACATGCAGCTGGTGCATCTAGTTGTCTCAGGAAGAACTATAGGATTTGTAATTGTCCCCAGAAATATATAATTAAGAATCCTCATCAACTCAGATTCTGGGATTTGAAAACCAGAGTTAAAAACCTTTTTCATCCAAAATGATATTTTTGGAGATAATGAGGAAAATTATATATTTGGAGATAATGAGGTCAACTAATGATACATTAGTGATAATACACTTAACAGAAAGTGTCACAGATGCAATGTTATGTTTACCAAGACATTGTTGCTGACTACAATACCCGTCTGCATGCCATGCTGCCAGACAGACTGCAGACAGGTGTGCAACAGTAAAAGAGATGTTATTGTTGCATTTGTTAGGAAAGATAAAGCACATCTAGACACGTTACTCTCCTGGTGTGTGTTTCTTCACCCTACGACACGGACTACCTCAATTTCCCCAACACTGACATTCATACCTTGGTTAATAAATATCCAGATACCCAGATAAAAATGTAAAAACAGTAGAATAACATTCTGGGAGGTGAACAGTTCTCCTTAAGTATTAAAAATGAAAGAAAAAAAAAATGTTTTCTTTCATATGATCCTTGTCAACATTCCTAAAGCCTTAACTGCATTAGTTCAGAAAAAAATGCTTAAAATGTTTGATATATTGAAAGTTGAAGTTGCAGCCCACAACTCTCATTATAAATATCAACTTTTCAATCATAGTTCAGTCCAAAGAAACAAATAATGGATTTATACCACAATATTCAGGACTCTCTTTCTCTGTTTGGATCATTAATACCAGGTTTCTCAAACAGAGAACCTGTGTGTGGTGGGTTAACCCAGCTGAAAACTCAGGCCTTTAAACTTATTTGACTACCAATTGGTGCTTTCTTTTTTTATCTCAAACCACCAAAGACTATTTTGATACCAAACACTCTAAAAAAAAAAATAAACCATATCTAAAGCAACACTATGACCAGCTTTTTTTGAGCTGCTGATAGTCAACTCATTTCCTTTTAGCATTCCTCCAATAAAAGTTTTATAACCTAACTTAAAATAAAATCACTTCTTAACCTTATGAATTTACACTGCTCAGAGGCAAGCCAACACCAAAACCTTACTAACAGGAGTAAACTCATAGACACTTTGCAGCACTGTTATTACACACACAACCCAACCTGCCCTGCATGGAAAGAACTACTGTGGGCTATAATTTCCACAGCGGTAGAACCTATATTTTAGGATTTGGTGATTTGTCACTGCTTTTACATAGAATATGCTGCACTGAACTTCAAGAGAGACATCTATTTAGTATTTTAGTAAAATATGAAAATGTAAACCATTTTTTTTATGCTACTCATGATATTTAAGGAAAATATATTAGCCTGCTCAGTTTATCTATAAAGGTTACAGCAAATTAGTGCCCCACCTATCATTCAATTTCCACACAAAGGCTGCACATAGTTAGCATCTGGGCTGCAAAGTCAGCACGTAATTATGTAATCAGTGAGGGTAGTGAACTTCAAGTCTCATTCCAGTGATGGGGAGGTTGGGCTTTAGTGCCAGGATGTGTTTAAGATTAGGGAAAGTAAAACATACGGAAATAGAAATAGTTAGTGGATGAAATAATTTTCCAAACAAAGACTGTGGCAGAAGCAGGATTATCACACCAACTTCTAAAATTAGAGATACATTTCAGACTGTAACTGTAATAAAAAGTGCAAGTAAAATAAGGCAGTTGTTGAACTTGGTTTGTGATGTTTTAAGTGTTTTTTTTTATGTTTTAATTTATTTCTCAGACTACTTTGTTTTTTTACTTTTTCAAGAAAATGAAAACAAAGCAAATGAGCACCTTAGAACAGATGTCCCTAAATTATGCTAGGCAGAATGTTTTGGAAGAGTTTGCTAGAAGTGAATGGTGATAATGTGCAAAGGGTCAAGAGCTCATGGGTTTTCACCTTTGGTGACATTTCTGCATTTCTATGTAGGACAAGCAATAATCACAAATATGTAGAACACAACAACCTCAGATAAACAAAAGAATCAGACACAAAATGATCATTAAGACATGTAAAATAATTGCACAGATGCATAAAGGTACTCTTCTCTTACCTGACAGAGGATGCTGCGTATATATGCACCACATTTTTCTGAACCCAAAGTGTCAAAATTTTCCATAATTGAGTCATACTTCCTTGATATCTCTTCATCCTTCTGCAAATCACAGCATCCAAACTTGATATACTCTTTGCAGAAGACTAATGGCTGCTGAGGCCCAAATGGAGGTTTGTAATCCAAGCATTGGGGGTGACAGCTGCCCCTCCAAACCTGGAGGAGCAGCATCAGGATGAGGGGGAGATATTCAGCAAAACCTGTGCACTGCGAGATCTTCTCATGGACCAAATCATTGGAATATAGAGTCATGCTGTCACTCTGTTCAGAATAATCTTTCCCTTCACCCGGAAAGTAATTAAAAAAGTAACTAATGCTGCTTTGATGTGAAAATACACCAGTCTCCAACAGGATCTATGGAACACAAATGAGACAGATAAAGTTATTGGTTAACAGTTGTATTTGGTGGATCTCAATGTAGAACCTCCACAGTCAGTGACTGTCCAGTCTTATGATTGAATGTTTTATTATATGATGGGCCTGATTCGATTAGCTTTGAATTAAAGGAGGCTGATATTTGCTGTTTTGTTATCCAAGGAGAAACCTGGACATTTGTGGTTTGATGCAAATGATAAAAGTTAGTTTATCCTAGTTTGGTGGACAAGTTGGACATCTGACAAAACTGGCTGATCATGATTTTTTTTATTTTGACTTTTAAGAGAAAAAACTTTTAATTTAATGTGACCCTGAGTCATGAAATATCTACTAGCTGCACCCAAGTAAGATAATTGCCTTATGTATAACATCAAAAAATTATGTCTGACAGAACTAAAAACCTAAAAAAAAACCTTAAAATTAAATTAAAAATTAAATTAAATAAAAATTGTCCAAAAAAATGGAAAAGAGATTAACTTTCGCTTACCAATTTTACTTCAATATCACACCAACAACCCATATCAGAGGAGAACCCAGGATAACATCAGTTTGTATCCTTTAGATCAAGAGTACAAATGTTGCACACCAGCACGTTTACCCCCAAATAACTTTAAAAAAATAAATAAATAATAGTAATAATAATTTCACAAAGATTATGCCCTGGAACCTTAAACGGAACGTCCATTCTCCTAAAACCTCCTGATTTTGCAAAGTGGGATGGCCAAACTTCTGACAGGATGTAACTGACACATAGCCAGTCATCACAAACAATTAATGGTAGATGTTGCATCAAAAGATGGTAAAGTCACTTTAAGGGGGTAATTATCTTTTCACAAAAGATCAAGTTGGATCATAAACTCACTATTTTCCTGTAACAAATTAAGTCATCGTTTGAATTTCCAGTTTTAATATAATCCAGTTTACTTTCTCTGATGTACAACTTGTTTACTGATTTGAAACTTTTAAGAACGTGTATGCATATCACAATGTTTCACCATTTATTTTAGTAGTCTTTACAAGAAAAAACATTAAAGATGAGAAACTAACCAAAATAGTTTAGTTCAAGATTGTAGACATGTACTCAATTTCATATATTGGATGCGAAATGATTAATATTCATTTGATATATAAACAAATTTTTAAGCAGTTCATATGATGTATGAACTTACACAGTTGGTCTCTAGAAGCGTGGAAGTGTGAAACACACTAGCCCGGCATCATAGCTGTCTGCAAGGGAACTTCACAATGGGTTACATCATCATCTCACAAAACTCATGCAGTTTCCCCACTTCATATGCAAATGTCATAGAATATTTTCAGCTTGACTCAGATCCAGGGGATTCTTATTGTCACAAAGGTTTTGTGCTTCAGTCCAGACAGCAAAGACACCTGTGAATCACAACACAAATCATGCAGTAGCTGAATTCAAGAGTGCATCTCAGTCAGTTTTCACACACTGAAGCCACAGCATAATACAGAATCTTTAAAAAGGATACAAAACTTCAAGGAAGGCTTTTTAAAATAGAGTTTCACCTTGGTCCAAGGTTTCAGAAAAATATTTACTTCCAGACTGAGGTCACCTTGAGACTCTCACTATATTTGCTCTGGACTCTCTCACTTGCTGCAGTGAGTGAAAGCCATGCATAGGGAGAGACAGCAGAAAAAGTGTGAGAGAGGTTCTTTCATTTCCACATGAAGCCACGCTGCAGCCCTGGCTGAAAGCCTTCCCACTGTGCGTCCTCACTCCTCCTCTTCCTCCTCCTTTCTCTCTCTTCACTGGCTTTTTAACTCCCCTCACAAAGAAATTCCTTCCCTTAGCATGTGGCACATATAGCCCTGGAGTTGCAGCTTTTCATCTTTCCTCCCTCTGAGCTCCCCCTCACAACCTTCTGCATTCCCACACCTCCTCTCTGTCTGTGCCGCCTCCAGACAGACTCATGCCTCTGTTTGTGTGTATTTATGTATGCGTGTGGGTACTGCTCTGTGTGTATGCGTGTGGTCAGATGAATCAGGACGTGTGCTGGAAGTGAAGTCCAATGGATTCTCCAGGCACAATTCCAAACCTGAATCTCATTTTAAAGAGCACAGCTAGCCAACGTTTGCATCCAGAGTTACATTTGCACTCCATCTGTATCGCCCTCTAGCTGCAGTACTGAAAAACATTTAACAGTATCAAAACAAAATGTAAAGACAGTTAAATATTTTTAATTGATTTATTTTTTCTTTAGATATTCTGATTTTGGAAACTATTGCCTGGGCTGTCTTGGAGCAGACACATAACACTTGCAAGAAACTTTAAGGAAGTGAGTGAATATAGAAGATAATAAATGGCCATTTTTGCAGCAGAAGTAAGTAACTTTACAGGCTGAAACACACAAGGACACATTAATAGCAGCAGGCTGTTGAGGGATTTAACCCACTTGAAATGTGGGGGGGAAAAAACAGCTTCTAGTTTGTTTTAAAAATCAAAGAGCCTGATCACAATAAGTAGCTGGAGAAAGTGATCAAATCATGAGCCATCCACAATTGTTGGCATCCTGGGTAAAATTTTGTAAAAGCACATCAAATGCATTTTGACTGCACTTACAAATATTAGCAAAAATAAAATACTGCAGAACTCCTGGCTTTTGACAAAGTTCTAATAAGGAAGAGTGTTGTTGAATATTTAAAGTGCTTTTTGTTATATTTAATAACAAATAAAGTTTAAATTTAAATTTTAAAATGTGCTAACTTGTGTGGAGGTTGTATTTTTCCCAGACATACAGATGCCAAAAATCAAACAATCAGCCCCACATCCACAAGAATGTCTCTCCTACCCAAATCCTCTCCTGCCACACACACACACACACACACACCCACGCATTAACAGAACATTACATGGATCCACTCTGAAAGCTTTTAGGCTCTTGATTTATGTGACATAAAAGGATTCCTTCTTCATTGTTTCATTTATTCATGAAATTTAAAACATTACATCATTAGGGGAATGAATTAATAAAGTTAATAAAATCAGTTTTCTCCAAAAATAAATATTCATGTGAACATCACCTTTTGATTTTCTTGAGGTTGATGAACTGATGCAGTCTAATGAGATATTCATGAGCTGGATCAGCATTGTGTGTATATCTGGCATAAAGGCTTTTGTGTAAGTATAAATATCACACTACCATCTCCTTCTCAGTATTTCAGATCATAAAGTGTCTGCTGTCTGGCTGGCTACCAGGCAGTTTCTCATTCAGAACCGACAGGAACAAAACATCATCTCCAGTGTTGCACTCTTTATTATGTCATGTCAGTCAAAATGAGCTATACTTATTCATACCTAATAGTATTTCCCTCTAAAACAAATCATTTTCATTTCCTTGGGCAATTGCAAACAAAAATGTTGAACTAGTTGTCAAAATGTAAGAATTTTATGCATTTCTTAATCATTCTTTTCTGAAAATGTCTCCCAGATTGAATTATTTCTATCAGGTGAACCTCAGCTTTCACTGATGATGCTGTTTACTGTTGAGCATAACTTCAGCCGATGAGAGTTTTTTTCTGTATTTACCAAAAAAAAAAACTATGTACTTTGTTTTTGCACAATTCCATAAACAAATTACAACTGAAAACACCACTTACAGTAAAAATCTGAAACATGTATTCACTGATTGATACAGATTTTCCTCACTTATTGTAACTCTAGATTCCAAGTGGTTGAGTAAATAATGCATAGATCTGTCTTGCACATTTCCGGGTAGTGTCACCAAGATCTGGTGACACTACCAGGTTTTTACCAGGTTAGATTTAGGGTTAAGAAGGTTTGCAAGAGTCACCACCCAAGAGGATAAGTAAAACAAAAATCAAAGCTTGCATATTGCATGCTGAAAATGTGAAAGCGAAGACGATGCAAGAAAAGACAAGTACCTGATAATTACAGTAAATTTCAGTCTTCTGAAATTAAACTTAATGTGTATTTTTGTTGCAAAGTGTACCAATAGAAGTGTGACCCTGATTGGGATAAATTTAGTCGTGATGACATGACGTGGAACTGGATTAGGTTTTGGGGGTGTAACGTTCAAACGTGGCTCTGCAGGTTTTCTGGGATAAATACACAGTTTAGAGAATGAGATTATGTTTTTTAGGATTAAAGGGCCAAAAACCATTCCTGTACCACAGCACTTCATGCCTGCATAGCCTTTTTGTTCCAGATGTACACCCTGGATTACTGTGATCATTCCTTCATCTGATACTCTTTGTAGGCAGTGTAACAGCGTTCCAGCACTTATGTCTTGCAGATTTTTAGTTAATATTAAATGAAAGTGTGCCCATTCGAACATTTGCTGCTGTTCAGTTTGAATTTTCAGAAATCCTAGGTCTTTTCTGAAACTGTAAATAGTTTATATCCGCAGACTTGATTAGAGCTTTGGCAGGAAGCATGAAAGTATCTTCTGCAGACAGCATTTAAACTTGGCTTTTAAAGTGTGCTAATCTTTAGAATGAGTAAGGGTGAGTCATTCTTTACTGGAAAGACAACCACACACACACATGCACACACACACATGTTTGTCTGTCTATCTTTGCGGGGACTTTCCATTGACTTCCATTGATTTCTACAGCCTGACCATAATCATTACATGCATCAAACGCTTACCCTAACCAAAAATCAATTCACGCCTTAGTTCTAACCCTAACTCCTAACCCTATATCAAACCATTACGACTAAAAGGCTAAGCTCTATTTACACCTTAGTCCTAATCCAAACCCATAAACCAAAAGCTGCACTTCTTCTTATGGGGCTTGGTCCTTGGGCCCCATAAAAAGCACTCAGTGTTCACAACGTAAGTATTTGTTGGAAAAATGGTCCTTACAAGGTAGGAAATGCACACGCACACATCTGTGGTGACAGTCACAAAATGCGTTTTCTCTCAGTCTTCTTTTCTTGACAAGCACACAACTTGAGTGAATTCACAAATTCCCTTTTTCTCTGACTTATCCTGAGAAAGGTCAGGATGAGTCAGCAGCATCTTTGGGCCACAGGGACCTAAGAAGCTGCTTAGTTTGCTTGTGCCTTAGGCCAGGCCTGTTGGTGAATGAAATGATTATCCACATTAAATTACATTCATGTATTAAAAATTCTTATTCAGGCTGAGCTATAGTTGTGTCCGTTTACCAAGAAGCGTGGCGCTTATAGTTGACACAAATA
Organism: Brachyrhaphis roseni; assembly: GCA_903066815.1. Lineage (NCBI taxonomy): Eukaryota > Metazoa > Chordata > Actinopteri > Cyprinodontiformes > Poeciliidae > Brachyrhaphis > Brachyrhaphis roseni. Next base: position 27,466 of record CAEFZY010045862.1, read on the forward strand.
TGACACAAATGGGACCTTATAGAGGGATTGTAAAAATGCCAGTGTTAGGTGATTGGCTCTGCAAGAGCACCTTCCAAATAGTCCAGCTTGAGCGAACGGTGGCGCGTGCGATCCGTGCTTGACCAGGCACCGAGGCAGAGTATGAGGCCAGCGCACGTCCCCTCGCACCCGATTCGATGCGTCAGCTATATACGTAGCTTCAATCTTCTGATACAGGAGATAAATAAAACATTAAATCGCTAAAATAATGTCTGTGTGTGTTTGTTTGGGCATTAGAGGTCAGGAATGTGTTGTGTTTGTGTATTTGAATGACCCATTTGTCTGTGTGTTTGAGGATCCCTCATCCCCCCAAAGACAATCCTGCCTGGCAGAACTCCAGATGGAGTGTCTGGGATAGCCTGAAGTGTTAACACACACACGAATACACATTTATTACACCCACAGAGATCTCATGTGAATTCAGACTTGCCCCTTATTGCATAACTGAAAAATGTGAGCCCCATTCACACAAGGTAATGAGCATTTCATTTAAACCCCACTGCAACCTGAGAACATTTGCCATAAATATCTTCATCTGAAATACATTATTTTTACTATTTCTGTGGGGGCTTAAGGGATAGTGATACAATGATACAATGGAGTTGATGTGGCTTTGGCTCAGAGAAAAGAAAAGATTTTGTTAATGAGTCGGTCAATAAATGTATCCTTGACCTCTTTGACTCAAAGTCTCCTTCAGCAACATTTTCAGCCCCCTGATGACCCCTGAGTCTTTCGCTGTCAATTTAACCTTTAAGATAAAATCATAAATTGAATGTGTAGGACTGATTAAAAGTAACAAAGAAAAGTGGAAAGAAGTTTCCATATTTTGATTACATTGCTATCCACTTTACATGTCGGTGAGTTGGACTAAACAAAACAGAATATTAGCTTTTTTAAAAACATGCCTCTTTGTACAGTGCACCATCATCATTAAACATTTCACCACACTGCTTTTGTCATTTATTAATTTTAAATATGCCAAATTATAAATGAAGATGAGAGAATATCATATATTTCTGCTGCAGAATCCTTTCATAAATTTTTAAAGGGAAAAAAATGTTTGTATGAGATCTTGTGGTAGGTTCATGATGAATTTACTTTTTTATATAATGGAGCAGTAGTCATAGTGATTATATAATCACATTCCTATTCAATATTTCAGTGACATTAGAATGAAATCCTGTCATTTCACATCTATGAAATTATTGAATTTAAGATAAAATCATAAACTGAATGCCTTTAATCAGTCCTTTTAAACTGTCCGGGGACAAGGAAACGGCCAGTTACACAACTCTTTGTTAATGTAAAAATGATTAGTGATAATAACTCACTATGCTGTCAGCTGCAATTTCCTTGACTCAAGTTATATTCTGACTTCTATTCAGGAAGCAGGAGTTGGAACTTCATTTTATTATTTTTTTCAGAGGGTGAGTGAGTTTTAACAATCACTGGAAACTGCAGGCACTAACTGTACCTGCAGTTGCAAGATGGGGTTAGGAAAGTTATAATGTGCAAATATATATAAGGTATTATATTCTTATGGATGAATATGGAATAGAAAAGGTCTGTATTCACTCTTGAAGTTTTTAAAGGCACATTTATATGTCAACTTGAAAAAAGTTGTAAATTGTGATACTGGGATAGTGGTATTTTTTTGGTGAAAGTCAGTGAATGAACAAATCCGAAGCATCATACTGGCTCAGATTCTTGGTCATCTTTATTATTTAGGGCGTAAGACCAACTGAGGTCTTACTACTTAAATAATAAAAGCATAGAAGGAGCAATACATATACATTTGTCTAATAAAATGACAAAAAATATATCAAAGTGAAAACAGAAAAAGATTTGTGACTCTGTGAAGAGTTTGTCCATCAAAGTGAAGCGGCAGAAAGACATCATATCCACAGCTGTGAATAGGCTGCAATATTAACAACTGAAGGTGACTTATTTCAATTATTTCCTCTGAACAGTGATGTAATTGTGTTTTTTACATCACACCATTGCTCTTTTTTCTGTAGAGATCCATTTCTTGTAATATGTTATAAGCATGCTGCTGTATGTCCCTGTTTGCATGAGTATATTCTTAGAAGCTATGGATCCCCTTTATCATTTAGGTGTATTTTGAATGTAACTTTACGTCATGAAAGAGTAACCCTTGTTCTCACAAAGCAGATCACAGTAAAGTAAAAAGAAAAGAAAGAAAAACAAACTAGAAGATTGTACTGTTGTTGTAAGACAGCCAAAAGAGGTCCTGCTTACAATTTCTCCACAAGTCATGTGGGGGCCACAGCAAACATAAAAGAACGCTCTTCATGTGGCATAAAGCTTTTCCTCAGCAGAGACGGAGAACATAATCAGTGTTCAGGATGAAGCTAAAGACAGTAGTTGAAGAAAACTTTTACAATAAGAGCTAGCCTTCAATAGGATTTTGGATGCCTAAATAAATTTAGGCTTAATCCTGTTGACAGAGGCAGTAAAAATAAGCCAACTGAAAAAAATGAGCCAATCAGTTCACTCTCACTAAATGCAGCTCCATTTCCTGTTTCCTTTTGCCTTTTTGTGCTCTTCACTTTTCTTCCCTCACTGTTTTTTATATTACCTCCTTAAAGTTCAAATTATAACCCTTTCAATTTCCTTCCCTGTCATCTTGAAGAGCAGTAGTCTGTGATGACAACTTTTCTTCAGATATCTTCCTCACACCACCTCGTATTCTTCCTCTGTCTTCTCTAATTCATCATCATTTTTCTGTTCTATTTTCCCCTCTCTCATCGGATGTCCTTCTCACAATGCTCATTGAGCTGATAGGATGAGTGCTTCCTGTTTTTGTAATTTTATTTTTCTCTAACTCTCATTGTTGTAGAGTAAGCATCAGTCACTGACCTTTACCTCCAAATATGAATGTTCTCATTTGCATGCATTTGTTTGTGTCCCCCATATCCTTGAAGGGTTACGGGGAGCTGGTGTGTATCTCCAGCAGTCATTGGGCAAGAAGTGGTTGCCAGCCTATATTATAGAGCTCCTATAATAAGATTTTACATTTTTTTATTCTCATAAAGTCATTAACCGTTAGCCACAATGAAGTGCATACACATATGAGACCTCGTACGTCTTGTGTTGCAAGTAATTTGAGGACATGACAAAGTATCCCATATGGATGGGATGCTCTAGAGGTGCGTTACAGCTCATTAATCAGATGAGCAACAGAATGCTGGTCAAACTGTTAGTGAAATACTTTCATCTGTTGAAAAACTAATATGCAACCTTGTTAATGATACTCATTTCAAAGATTTTGGTTGTATTTTACAAAAAAGTGCATAAAGTGTGTTCCCTTCACTTCTCACCTAGCACAAAGTTCTCACAATATTAACACAGGGGCGCCGCCAGGAATCTTGGGCCCACTGACAAAAAATCAGATTGCCATAGGTTAGAGCTGCTGCTGACTGACTCATCTGTTAAGTGGTAAAAGGTACAGGGACACGTTAAATATATCAATATGTTGTAGTTTTTTGTTTTTTTTCCTTAATTGATTAAATGCTAGTGAAAAGGAGATGAACAGTATTCTGAAGCTAAGCTAATTATGCTAAATGGTAATAATCTCACACAGTCTACCCACCTCTCTTGGAGGAAAAACTGGGTTACAAATTGACACTCTTACCTTAGTCTCTCTCTCCCTCTCTCTATTTTTTTTTTTTGAAAACCTCATTTTATCATTTTTCTTAGCAGCATCATAAGCGCCACAGTCGTTCTTGTCTTCCTCTGACCGCTGCTGAACAACGTCACCGTCTGGGAGGCGTAACATTAAATTTTTACTGCTAAAAACAATCTTCAGAAACACAATATGATTAGTTTTGTAATTGACAGGGCCCCAATTGTTTTTCATTTCTATGAACAAAAAATAAATATATAAATTGTGGAGGGCCCCCTGTTGGTCCGGGCCCCCCACCCATATGGCGCCCCTGTATTAATATAAACTGGTTTGGCTTTTTTCAGTAGAGGTCACTGTTCACAGCTGATGCTTGGACTTTTGGGTTGAATCTGTGTAGGAACATTTTACATTTAAATCAAATTCTTGTAACTATTGAGTTGGGTCGTTTTAACATCTCTGTCCAGCAAAAGATCCAACAGCATTTATGTTGCTCTCCCTGCTGTACTGAAGACAAAGTGCTTCTTGACACAAGAGTTCATCTGATTTAACAAGCAGAGTTTTAAATAGTCTCCCATTGTTTTTAGATATCCTGTGACTTAATCTTGCCTCATTATTCTCATGTCTCCACCACATATCTCCTCTTCTGTGTCTTCTTTCATTTATTCTTCCACATTGGCTGTTTGAAAACTAACATCCTCGCTAATAGTCTCCCTGTTCTAGACAGAACCTGAACTCAAGTGACAGCACAAGTTTTAATGATACGTTTATTCGAATAATGAGGAGAAAAGTGACCCTAAAAGAGAGATGTGCCCCTATGTGAACCCTATTTTGCCAGTTAAATTTCAATAAGTCACAGTTCAATTGAGCCATTTGTCTTTGGGAAATCACTTTTTATCCATTTGGCTTTTTAAATGTGGACCTTAGTCTCCTTTTAGGCAAGAAAAGGAGACTAAAGTCAGCTGAACTTTTTGAGTTGGAAAAATTTTGTATTTGCTGAAATGTTGAGAAATAGAAAATAAAAGGCCACAAAACCAAAAAATGGAAAAAGTTGTTTTTAGTCATTCTTTGATGTGTAATATTGTTACAAAGTATTTCTCCCTTGCAGATTTGTTCTGTTTTTGCTTTTTTTTTCCAAGCCTGTTTCAGGTCATCAAACACATTTTAAAATCTAACAAAGATTAATTCATATATATCATAAGTACTCTTAATTCAACTCAGTTACATTCAAAAATATGTTTTCACTCCAATGGGGAATTAATTGTTTTGTAACTTTTAAAATCCAATTATCTGAAAAGTTGTTGAGGATGTTGGTGCTGTGGGCAGGAAGGATCTCCAGTAGCAGTCAGTCTTGCAACAAATCTGAGGAGGCCTCTGACTAAAGAGTATTGCTATATGACAGTCACATGACTATCATGACATAACAGCGCAATGTCTGGGCAGCAGAGGTCATATTCCACTGCAACGTGTCCTGGATGACACATTTAGTTGTTGATATGCACTGCTAATCCATCTCATTTGTTTTTTCTACTCCTCCTTAAATCTCCTTGTGGCCGTGTGGTTGGAGCTGGTAATATGACCCTGTTGCTGTGCTTTAGACTAATTTTAGCAGACCAGGCTTATCCGCTGTTCTGAAGAACTGTGTGTAGTGCTTAAGATGTTGTGATGGGTTCTTTTGTGACCTCCTGCATGAGTCACTGATGTGCTCTTTCTTATTATTTTTGGATAATGGCTCTTTGGTTTGCTGGAGTCCTAAAGCCGTAGAAATGAGGCTGTCAATAACTTTGTTCCCCACGTTCTTTCATTTCTTTTGAGGACATGAACCTTCAGCCTACTTTATGTAGTCAGACTGATCAATTTTACTTAATGATTTCTTGATTTTGTAGATGTGGTAGTGATCAGGCCTCCCTTGAAGCTTCATTTGCATATATGTGGCTATCATTTTTCCAAATCTATGTTTTTCTTTAAACACTGTTCTCTCGGTGGAATTGCTCAATTGCTCCTTTACTAACATGAAAGACACACACATGGATTTCAAATGATAATTATAGGTTTTTATGATTTTATAAACAAACGCAATGCAATTCTCCCTCTAATCCCCCAAAACAATGCACTGCTCTAGTCCAGTTGGGGAAAATCCAGAGGAGAACTTTACAGCAACAATGACATTATAAAGTGAATGGCATGCAACACTGCAGGAACCAAAAACATGGCAGACACAGTAGCTATGCAGCTGTTATGATCAGGATTAACTGCTTTGTAAGGTCATGACTAACTGCGGGAAAATGAGGAGCAGCAATCGAAGCAAAAAGTCTTTCAAACTCAACCAGGCCAACTGTGCAGTCAGTCAAGAAAATAGTATTTAGGATGCTGAAAAAAAATAACACTAAAAACTAAAGGAATAAACAGTAAGAAATAAGCAGGATGGAGTTTAATGTTTTCATTAATTGAAATATTGAATTCCTGAACACTGTTTCAATACTTAATACCATAACTGGATCATGTCCTGTTTTCTGATTTCAAAGAGATTGAGGTTTGATCTACTCTAATCACAATATCTGTTAAACGTGTGCTTCAGTCACCAACGCATGGACTTATATACCTTTAATTTGTAAAATCATGGCCTAGTTTGCATAACCAGCAGCATGCGTGATGTTTTTATTCTGAGGTCACAGTTTGTTTTGAACCAGATACCTGTGACAAGGAGAAAAAATGCAGATATTTGCTCTGGGCTCATTTAAAAAATTTTAATTAGCAGCTCATGTGGAAACTGAAAGCGACCTTTCTGTGACCTGGTTATTGTTCAGCTATAAAAGGCAGACCTGGAGACATGTTCTTCCAAATACAGACAGGGCCATTTTCTGGGAAAAATATATGCATTTTAAGCTGGGTCAACGACATTGTTCCTTTAAAATGTATTTAAATAAATTATACAAAAACTAACCAATATCTACAGACTTAATTTTAACAGTTTGATATGAATATAGTTCTATGTTTTTGAAAATGAAAGAATTATATATCACAAATTACTAAAACATAAAAGGCTAGTTTTGATTGTGTTGAAGTTTCCACCTATGTTTGTGTTATTTTAGTTGTTGCACTTTGTTACTAAAAATATGTCCGAGCCATCTTATTGTTTTTATTTCACAGCTGCTTCAAATAAGCTAATGTTCAATGGGTTTCATACTTTTTATTACTGTTTTAAAAGGTTAGTGAAATATATTTCTATGAAAGAAACAAATCAATGACTGCGTTGATTTACCAATGGAACCTATTTTTTTTGTTTGTTTTCATTTTAACCAAGAAAAAGAAAGTAACTTAAAGAAGGTTTGAACGTTTGATGACAGTCATGTTCCTGCCTCGCTCCTCTTCTGTGTCAGAAGGCACAGGCACACACCACAGCCACCACCACTATGTTCCCAATGGTCGCAAGCACGGCGATCCACAGCCAAATGGTGTCACTGGACACTTTTCCATCGTCCTCAGGTTCTGAAGGTCGTGAGTAACTGGCGTTGAGGTTGGATGTGGACGTCTGCAAGGACGCATTGCCGTTGTAAGGAGAATCCATGAAGGCCCTGCTCACAGCCGGAAAATGCTGTGGAGAAAAGAGACATAAGATATTTAATAGTCAGAATGACTATTAAATATTGTCTATGTAGTAGTTATATAATCATAATTAGGAAGAAAATCAAAATCATTTAAAAAGTTTGGAGAAAAACAGCTGCAAAAGTGCAAAAAAAATTCTTAATATCTAACTTAAAAAGGACTTTGGCAGTAAAAGAAAGACTGTTGGCTACTGCAGCTCTCAGTCCCAGCAAAACTTATTTTTATGTTTTATCCAAACACAATTAACTCCTCTAAATATGTTAGGAAACGTATTATTAGTGAGTTTAATGAAAACAGAAAAGAAACAGAACCATTTGTCTAGCATTTCACCAAATTATTTGCTTTAAAATATTGTCACCAGATTCCAGTTCTGAGTTGAATCCTGCAGCTTTAAGAGTCAAGGTAGATACATCTTCACAAACAAACGTTAAAGCTATTCCTGTATTAGGGGAAAGATTATCAAATCAAATTGGGATTCAGTTCCGGCAGATGACTCATTTCAACACTAAAAATGAAACACTATAGATTAATAATATAGTGCATCACATAGTCTAGAATAGTTGGATTTTAAACCAAGATAAATTAAAACTGAAGATAAGAACATAAACTATAGACGGTTTTAGTGTTAATTACTAGTTACCAGTCACCATATTTCAACAAATAAAACACTGTTTGTAGAAACATGAAATGCTTAGATTATGCATTTCATAAAAATAACTAAACAGCAGCCGTATGTTTGCCATCACATATTTTTTGCACTGTTATATTTTCACAAGAATTTCTCCTCAGAAATGTATTCCTTCTCTGTTCTTCTACAATTTGGGAAAGTTAACTAGCTTTTTGGTAGGAACAATTCTGTTAAAAAAAACCCACCCATTTATATACTACTTTACTTTATGTGCTACTAAAACACTGCCAATAAACTGCACCAACTATCAATTTAGTATTGCGAGTTAACCAACCCTGGATGTTTTTCACTGAGTCAGACTACCCAGATAAAAGCCACAGAGGCACAGAGGCACCACATAACCTTTACACCCCAGTGGTGATGTAAACAGAGGTGACAGATGAAACCACTGTGCCACCATATACTGTAGAGAGAAATGTACCTTAGATAGGACACATGAGTTTGTGTCCTAAAAAGTAAAGCAAAGTTAAAGTGTATGAAAATGTATTCCTGCTTTTACCAACTACATCTTTGCATACAGTAATGAAACACCCGTTTTCTCTTTATATATTTTCAGGGGAAAAAAACAAAAAATTTTGGAAAGCAGTATAATGTCTAAATAATGACATATTGTGGTTAGAGGGCTAACACAGCTGTGTCTGGTCTCAGGACAGCTGTACTGCACAGAGAATAGAGGGAAATATCTCTGAGGGGTAAACAAAGTGTGCTGCTTCACATGCAGAATCTTTAAAGCCACAGGGACAGGCACAAACAGAAATAACACAGAAAAGAGACCCAATCGATCTTTTTCTATTCCAAACAAATCCACATGACAGAAATAAGTGTGTTTATTAATGTGTTTATTTTTTAATACAAAACAGTCCATGACTTCATGACTTACTTGTGTTGCTGTAAGCTTTTTGGATCTAAATAAAGGTACGCAGGTGCTTCGTTAAAGCATAGATGTGTGAATTTAATCTTCTGTAACTTTTCACACCTTCTCAAAAATACATTGTAAAAAAGTCTTTAATACAAACACAAACTTGTTATACGTAGTTATACTTACACTAGTTAACAATATTAAAAAGTTTTCCACCAATAAGATAGCAACATTGATGGCAAACTAATGTTGCCTTATTGGACTAATATCTTATTGCACAACATGTTGATGTCACAGCAGCTCATAATACAACTAACTACATTCATCAGTAATTTTTTCCTTAGATTTTAGACAAATCAGTCTTGCTGTGATGTTTCTTTTGGCCTGCCAGAAAAAGTCTGAGCCATACTTGAAAATCCTGGACTTCTGGATAATTTTGTAGCAAGAACCACATGAAGCAGTTTACGAAGTAGGGGTAGGGTTAGGGTAACCCTAGGCTAACTAAAACCAACAGGATTCTATCATCAAAGACCTGCAGTAATCATTTTGAGTCATTTTAAAAAAGGTACTAAATGTGATGCTTTTCCAAGCCAAGGCTATAATGTCCGCCTGCATTAATCACCTATCACTACAAAGACACAAAGTTAGAAACTCAGCTACAGATTCATCTTGCCACGTATGCTGGCAATTTGAAAATCTTGCACTGCATGAGTCTAAACACCTAAAAGTTATTTCCATTTTCTGAAGTATGTGTGTCACATTTGTTGGGACTCCATTTTATGCAGTGTGTGATTATTGGGAGGGTCAGTTTGAAAATTCTCAAGGATTTACGGGGTCGTGATAAGACAGAAACCTCACATTTCTTTATTTTGGTAGACATGGCTTTTAAATTTTATGACTTAGGTCAAATGTTCTGGGTATCTTCCTATAAGTTTCTTACAAAAACCTCCTGAACTTGCTGGAATTTTGGCCGATTCCTCCTGACCAAGCTGGTTTAAATCAGTGAGGTTCGTGGTAAAGTTGTTTCCCCTCAACACTGTCTAATTTGAGAAATACACAAGCCTCTCCGGCAAAACACAAACAAAACTGTAAACGTTGCTACCCCCAAATTTTAGGGGTGGCGGCATCAGTTAGGATGGTGCTTCCTGACTTGCACGCATTCCCTCTTTTTCTTCTAAAAGTAATAGTTTATTATTACCCAAACTGTACAATTTTAGCGTCATCAGACCACAGAACGCATCTCCAAAACGTATGTATTTCATCCCTGTGTGCATTGTCAAACTGTTGCTTTCAGAGAAATGGCTTCTTCATCTCTGAGTGGACTTTCAGTTCATCTTCGTCAGCTGTGACATGATCTAGGATTACTTAAACGACTTAAATATATATGTCTACACAACTTAGACATACAACAGTGTGATATGGTATAGTACTTAGTGCTGATTTGACTCTTTCAAGTATTTTGTAATCGATAACAGATCAGAACCAGTGATTTCCTTCATCACCACTTGAAAGCTGCCAATTGGGTGTTAACATTTGCATCTTCATGACTCCATTGAGGTAGAAACCAAGGCATACAAATTTACACCAGGACCAGTCAATGTCAGAGGATGGAAGTCAGAATGTTGTCCACTTAATTGATTTCTTTATGTCCCAAAACTGCATGTCACTGTAACTTGTTATGAGACACAAGCATAATTTGGCATTTATGAGTGGCAAGCATGAAAACCAATTAAATGAAAACATGAAAAACAAATATACTTGTATCAGGTCATGTTCTGAAAACAATCATTGTCTATGTTACCAGAGTAAAACTCTGAGACAAAGAAAAGTTTGAAACCATTGCAGTTCTTGTTCTGTCTGATCTTGCTTTTATTTGTTTTCATCTTAGTTGCATTGCTCAGAAATCTGCTAAAAGTCGTTTGTCCGTCATAATTTAAACCAATGCCAACTGAGAATCTTCAATCTCACTGCCGATCCTTCCTGCCATCTGTGACCTGATCAACCAAAATTCACACAGGGAAAAATTTGCAATCCGCTTTCTAAAAACGTTGTATTTTTGTAAAAAGCTTTTGAGGAAAATCAGAATTTAATTTTGCAACTCTGTTGCATACTGTGTTGGCATATGAAGAGAGGAGCTCCTCAAACAGCGTTTATAAAATAAACAATAAATTGATACATTTTAATATGTATTATACAATAAAATGGATGGAAACTAATGTAGCTAAGAGGATTGGAAATCTCTCATGATATCTATAAAATCCTACTGATGTGATTGTCTGTCATTGTGCTTCCACAGCTAGGTTATCCCTTCCAGTGTCAGATAATCTGACATTTACCTGAATGTTGCATGCATAATTCTTTTGCTTAGAAACAACAAACATTTGTACTAATTATATCCTCTTGTGAAATCTGGGAAAATCATTTTCAGACCAGCTAATTAAACTTTCTATATACCGTAGTTGAAAATGCCTTACTTTAGTTTTCACAAAGTAATTAAGGGACAGAATTCCTGTCTTCAAATGATCATTTCACCTCACATACTGTTTCTTCAGAGACAAAATTAGGGCAAAAAGAAACATGTTCTAAAAGAGAGAGCACTGAACTTTACCTTCATATTTAAGTCTCTGCCCGAGGATAGAGTCGTGTTTGGAAATGAGACAACAAAGGTCGTCAACAGAAGCTCCAGAGAGCACGTACAAGCATTATTAAGTCACACGTCTGGAATACAAACTACAGTTTTGCTTTCAGACATTGTCTGCTTTTAAAAGGCTCAATGCACAATTTCCATCACTCCTTTGTCATTACTGCATATTGCAGTTCAGATAAAATGATAATTTATAAAAGCAGCTTCATGCACTGGTCATAAGGAATCTATATTTACTGATATATTGACGACTTAACCCATGTTTTGAACCATCAAATTCTTAACAAGTGTCTTTGCAGCTTTATGTACCAATACAAGTTTTACGAGCTTCTGAGTGTATTTTAAAAATACAGTGAAATACAGAAAATTTCAATGAATTTTAAAGTGTCTGAGCAAAATTGGGACCGTCTTATTATTTTAAATATAAATAATGTAACAGACTAATGGAAAGCCATCCATTAATGCATAATTACCTAAGTTGTGTGGTCCAGTTCTGTAATGTTTTGAAAATCATTAGTTCCAAATTATTAGTTCCAATATGCCTGCAACCCCCCCTCTAACCCCACTCAAATAAAATCACCTAATTTCCAGGTTGGAGGCCTATTAGATGATTTTTCTGAAAGGAATAATTTCAATAATAACTACCCATTAAAGAAGAAGTGAATAACTCGCTGCCGTTCACTTCCATGTATGATCTAACAAAAAATAAAGAGGAGCACTTCCAGACAGACGGACATAAAAACATGTTTAAATTCACTGCACCGAGTATCAACACTAAGCTGTGTAGAAAAGCAGCAATCTGTTCACACAGACTTAAGTTAGTTATGTAAGTAACTGACCTCTTTTGCACCCGCCACAGCTTCGTTTTTTAAAATGGAAACAGAGTTCACAACCTCTTAAAGACATGGCTGCCGTTGACTAGTAATCATTTTAAGAGGTGTTAGACAATATTTTCAAAATATTTTTTGTTTAATTCAAAAAACATGCATGACTCAAGTAAACTTTCTTAGTATACAAGAGATCCAATAAATAAGAGCCACCAACCCCCCAAAGATTCAATAAAACTGATTGCTTTTTTTGTTTGTTTGTTTTTTGCTTGCCTATTGTGTAAAAAGTAACAAATAAGCATAAATACAATTTTAAAAATTTAGTAAATTAAGGTAGCTTATCGTTCATTAATCACTCAGAAACTGCAATTGATGAAAACTACGAAGGTAGACCTTTATGTCAGTCACTTCTGGACATCTAAAGCAAAGAAACTCTGCAGAAAAAAAATTCAATTAAAGCAAAAACCAATAAAGTTGTTTTTTTGGTTTTACTGAATCATTTAATCAGTAATAAAATGATTATATTTTATTTCTGAAGTAACAAAAATAAAATGGAATCATATCCCATTGAAAAATCTTTTATTGGCAGTAACATCCTCTCTTGTGTTCTCCTTTGCACAGTAATGAATCCCACATACTATTTGCATGTCAAATGTAAAACTACTCTTTAGAAGGTATCTCACACTGCTTGTTTTGTCAGGATCAAGAACTGCAGTCATTAGAGGTTCTTCAACAATGTTATTCCTTAATTAATATGCAATTAGATTTAACAAAGGTATTTATATAGGTTATCTGCTACTTGTAATTTGGTTTTAAATTTGTTCCTCACCTCATTCTACATATGTTAAAACATGAGGCAGATACTAATTAAAAAAATAATTTAAAAAAAAAGCAATAAAGATACAGAAAGAGTTCCACCTACTGCCGGCTGCTGTCAGAAGAAAAAGATGAGTTGTTGCGTTGCAGCGCGTTCCGTCCGACTCTCTGACTTGGAGTGGGAGCATCTACAGACAGGGCTAGGGTAGCGCTTCATAAGAGTGAGAGGCATAACTCCATCTGAGAGACAGAGGGAGATAGCTGGAGTGTACACTAAGAGGGAGAGACATCGCTCCCAGTCATAGCCAGAGCATACACTGTGAGATCATGAGTGTGCGTGACAGATCCCGCTGTGAGACAGTACTGCTGTTAATGCACGTGTGGGGGTGTGTGGGGGTGTGTGGGGGTGTGTGTGAGGGGAGATTTGTGAACATCCTGTGGATTTGTCTGGACACAATCGGTGAATTGAGTCAGTTCCAGAAGATGCATTTAAATGTTTGGAAACAGCTTCGACTGACATCAGTTAGAATTGAAATTATAGTTTGAGTTTTGTTAGATGACAGATTTTAGCTCGAGTAAATACATCTTCTAAATAAAAGTAAGTCTTGTGTGAACTGATCAGGTATAATTTACATGCAAGTGTAAAACCATCATTTACAACTTTCTCACGGAGATACATATATGATGTTTATTTCATTCACAATGAGCCAGTCAACCTTAAGTATCCTTGCTCATGTGCGTGTTGACCCGATGTTATGTTTTTGTGTAATCAGAGGAGGCGTGACATGTAATTGAGCAGTGCTGGCATGTAATGTGACCTATGACATAAAACAATTAAGTCCTTCATTAGGATTTTAGAACAATGGCTGGAAACTGAGTGGGGAGGTATTTGATTTTAATCTTGTTTGCATTGGAGCATTTCATGCTCATACATTTTTTTTTACATTTTTTATGATTTTTGCATGAAATTACCTAAAAGCTTTTTTAAAGATGCTAAAACATAAAACATTCCTATCCAAAGTTACAAATGAATTAGTCAACAATGTAACAGATCTGAGTTAAAGGGTGAAGTCAAAGTTTTGTTGGTTTTGAAAATATCATCTCAAATACTGTCAGACAAACATCGGGGCTCAGACTTCTTCGGCTTGCCGTGTTTTCTCATAAAGAAAAAAAAAAACAAAGAACATAATGTTCTTGTGATGTATGTTTGTTTGAAAGATGTGCTTCATTTGTGTTTATAGCTTTAGCCGACATTAAAATTTATAAGTTCGGAGTTAGAAAAAATAGACAAGAAATCCTCCGACGTGAAAATGTGGAAGATTTCTTACCAAGAAAATTGAGTATGGCATTTGCGTTTTTAAAACCTTGAGACAATTGATTCTTTTTTGCACTTCTGTTTGTTTCTCATTAATTTTTTCTTGCACATAAAACTGTACAACTTCTGTTAGTAAACAAATTTCTTTAGCATTTATTATACACTGTTATTAGAATACCTAAAGTGAGGGCTATTATGTGTTTTCCAGGCACAGAGTTACCATTTTATAACACAATCAGGTAATTATGTTTCCTTCAGTTGCTATAAAATGTAGAAGTAAAACACAGTAAAAGGTATGCTTTTATTAAGCCCATTACTTAGGTATGTTCAAAAGGCAGAATGTTTTACTATTTTTCGTTCACACTCACACCCTCACTGCATATGCAGCATGATCACCTTGGTAATGGTGAGCTGAGGAACAAAATCCAGATGTTTCTGGAAGACAGCAACTACATCAATGACAAATAAATACAGAATTACAAGATAGATTTTTTGTAATCGATTGTCTGCCTTTAGCAAGCAGTCTTATTAGCCATGTTCATTTTAAATATGCACATTTAATTGATTTGTTTTCAAATATGTCTTGTAGTCAAATATCTATTTATGTAATTGTAATTGTTCATTCATATTTTCCTATTTCACTTCTTTCCATAGGTTTGTGTTTCTATAGCAGTGGGGAGAGCCTGAGAGCAGTGGGTTCTCATGATCAAGTTCATCTGTGGAAGGAACAAAGTTATAAAAGCAAACCTTCATGCTGGTGTTAAGAGGAAGGGGAGTTGTTCAGCTCTGTGCTGTCATGAGTGAATCACTTCGAGTCACAACACAAACAGTGCTGAATGTGTTTTTTGTGTGACCAAATGATCCTCCGTGACATTGGTGAGTAGACATGCAGACACCGAGTCCCACAGAGCCATGGACCAAGAACGCTTCAGTCGCAAAAAACATAATCGGCCTTTCTGAGTTTGCACATGGGACCCCCTACACTTGCAGTTGAAAAGTAACCAAAATAATCATTTAAAAAATGCTCCCTTGGTATGTGCATCTGTGTAGCGTTAATGTGTATGCATGTGTGCACAGGGTAGGGTCTTGTTTGTTTTGTTGTGTATAAGAGTGCATCACAGGCATGAGTGGATATGTGTGTTTCTGTATAATAGTTGTGATTTGTTTTTGGGGGGGGGGGTTTAAAAGGAGGACTGTTTATGTTTTTACAGTTTATATTTTATTTTTCAAGTCTCCAAATATTTACAGGGCCTCCAAATTTGACCATTTCCACAGAAATACATGAAAAAAAAGCAGAAGATGACAAAAAAAAGACAGCAAGGACAGAAAAGTGATACATGAAAGGGTGAACAAATAGCCTCCCAGCAGCCAGATGTTCCTCTTCTTTGTAGAACATCTGTTGTAAAAATGGAAACTCACAGAATGATGCAGAGAGAATGCAGATGAAGAGAATGGAAATATACATGAGAAGGGCCAAAAAGAAGATGGTAAAACATTCCAAATTATTCCATGCTTATTTAGATATTTATTAGAAAATATGTTTGTATGTTACTTCTGACCTGCACATGACGCACGCCTGTTTAATATGTACAATATAAGTATGATGGAATTGCTTGCTCAAAAGCATTGAAGCATCCTCTCTATGACCTGTGACAAATATGTTTATTCTGCTTCAGTAAACCTGGACCAATAGCTCCTACCCACTGACAAAAACTGATGAGCTACACAAAATAAATATGCTAGAAAATACACAATTAAAATATAAAATGAGAACATACTAAATCAATGAAGGCAAACCATTTAAAAAACATAAAACTATTTAAATATACCAGAACACACATAACTTCCATTCTCTTCTTTAATGCTAAGTTTCACCTTATAATCATCCCAATGGTCATCTGATTGAAAAAGAAAATATAAATGTTTTATTAATATAGTGTCCTTTTTAATATGTCTCTCCTGCCTGCTGTGCGCATTTGTGATGCATAATATATAATTTCATTAAACTCAAATGAGTCACAGTAGATGAGCATTTGCCCTGAAATAATGGACACCAAGTAAATTAAATCAGAAAGTAGTAGCAGCTTCAAGTGATCCTCATAACTTTTAAGCTATTGAGCCGTATGTTGACAAGAAAATGCTGGAGCACAAATAAGTCCTCAAGGAGTCTCAGCTGCCTGGCTTTTTGCCAGGGGTGGAGGGAGCAATCATTACAGGGAAAAGAGAAGCAAGTGAGTTCAAAATGAGGGACTTGCACAAGTCACATAATCTTATTTAGGGTAAAAAAGGACACACATCATTGCACGGACACATGAAACAAGACATTGTCTTCAACTAAATTCTAGGATCACCAAGACTTAATAAGTTGGTTTGGTGATATTGTTGCTTATAGTACAGAGTGGGAAGATTGGCTGGTAAACAAAGCATTAATTTATAACCAATGAATGGATGATTCATTTTCTTAACACCCTTGTCCCTAAAGGGGTCGGGAGGTGCTGGTGTCTATCTCCAGCTGCGTTCCGGGCGAGAGGCGGGGTACACCCTGGACAGGTCACCAGTCTGTTGCAGGGCAACACAGAGACAAAAAGGACAAACAACTATGCACACACACGCTCACCCCTAGGGAGAATTTAGAAAGACCAATTAACCTGACAGTCATGTTTTTGGACTGTGGGAGGAAGCCGGAGTACCCCGAGAGAATCCACGCATGCACAGGGAGAAAATGAAAACTCCATGCAGAAAGACCCCGGGCTGGGAATCAAAGCAGGACCTTCTTGCTGCAAGGCAACAGTGCTACCAACTGCGCCATTGTGCAGCCCTAAAACCAGCCAATGATAGTTTTTTTTTTTTTAATTGCCTATGTAACTCTCATAAGCAAAACAACTCTCATGTTCAAACTAGACTTAGTTGTGTGTTTTGGGACATCACCGCATTCAAAAATGTCTTGACAACTGAAGAACAGACATTTAAAAATAAAGCCAAGATGATAAAGATAATGAGATAAAAACGTAAACTGACAAGATCATAACAGGAGCCGCTCACCTCACGGCTCTTTATCAGAGACTCTAGTTTTCCATGAAGACTTAAAGGACATTTATTTTGATTGCACTACAAAATAAGCAAAACAGAACAGCATTTGATTTCATAGTTGTGTAACTGTTTTTGGTCTATTCATTCAACAAGAAACCGTTCCAAAAATAGTCCTTTTATACAAAATTGTACCTATGAAACATTTAGTGTTGTCCTATTAATATATAATGAATTCCAGGGTTTAGTGAATGAGGAAACTTGCAACCAAGCAACTCAAGGAATAAATGCAACAGAAGGATGGTATCTTTCAAACTTATGCAGCTCATTTCCAAAACCTCTGATCTAAAGGTGCCAGATATTATGGAATATGTACATGTGAATAAAAGACAAAGAACCTTTTGCATAACTATGTGCTTCTTATAACTTCACATTCTTGATGATCTCATGAATCCTGGCAGTGCTACCACCTAAAAGGTCGGGAACCAAAACACATCTTCCATCTGCATGAATTATGTAACAGTTACTTGTGTCATGTGTAAATGGTGTTCATCGCTTTTACTGGTATTTTCCATAAATGGGTTCTTGCTGCATGTGACAAAGTTAGATGAGCAGATACTACACAGAGTGGTCACTATCTGGTTGTTAAGATACTAAGAGAAGTGTTTGATTGTTAATATTATTTTTCCATACACAGGAAAATTTAAGGTAAATTATATTGAGCTTACTCTCACATTGTAAGCAGTGAGTGGTAAATAAGATGGATTTATATAACTTTCCAGTCATTCTTACCACTCAAAGTGCTTTACAGACAAATTCGCACTCAAAAAACAGACACACATTTATATATCAATATCCAGATCCAGATCATTGTGATTTGAGCAAAACAGTTAAGTAGTAGTAAATTCAGAAGCCACTTTAAATGAAAAAATATACAGTATACATAGCTAAAAAATGTTGCTTGCTCATAGAGAAAAGTAGAAAAGATAACCTTTGTTAGAGAGCCTATACTGTATACAGTGGTGCAAAAATAAAATTGGTTTCCCCCCTTAGTGATTTCCTATTTTTTGCATGTTTTTCACTGATAAGTGTTTCAGAATATCAAACCAAATTAAGTATTAGTCAAAGACAACACAAGTAAATGCAAAATGCACTTTTTAAAGCATTTTTGTCATGAAACTGTGAGCGGTTAATGAGACAGGGATGCTGGTCTTTTTGGGATACATATAAAACTAATTCTTGGATTACCTTGGAAAGAAAGACCTGCTCCTGATTGATCTGGTTTGCTGTCTAGCTGAGGTTCATCAATAAACTCTTTATCAGATGATAATGTGACCAAAGACCACATTATACACACTTTGATGGACATTTCTTAATTAAACCCTCTCTTGTATTGACATGAGACTTGAGGATAAGAATAGAAAGGAGTCATCAAGATAATCTCACTCTTGGAGCTCAAGAAGAAACGACAGAAATAATATCAGTACCTACAATCCTTACTATCATAAGAACTGAAAATAAATCTGAAATGAATGCACATTGCGTACATATGCACATCAAAAAAGATGCTGACTATATTTTATGGCTCATTTTATGCCGAGAAAGCAGAACATCCATCATCAGCGCAAGAATCGTCCTGGCAGTCTCAACTTAAAAAAAAATAATAAAAAAAAAATCATAACACAAGTTTATGCTTTACTTTAAAGTTTAAATAAGTAACAGAGTTACTATCTGCCTCAGATTACTCTGAGACAGATAGTTCAGGGTGATTAAAGACCAAGCATTGAGCACATCTGATTAACTGTCTGGGAACAGATGGTTATCAGATGGAGCTCTTCATCAAACTCTTTCAGTCGGGCAGGGTTCACATTTTGAGCACGGGGTTGACAGTAGAAAATGAAAGAGTAATGCCTCTCAGTTTGAACACCTTATCTGCTTTTTACTACACATTTTAGAAGTTTATGATGTTTATGATGAAGCACTTTCACAAGGTTTTTCCATTGTATATTTTCACTAACATGGATTGATAAATGCCAGAAATCACAAAATGTTTTGTTTTTTTTTTGTTTGTTTTTTTAAGTCAAATCAAAGTCTATTTAAATAGCACATTTACAATAACCTCAGCTGACCAAAGTGCTTCACACACTACAACACTAAAGGGAAAAATATGTTAATTCTGGTTTGTATATATTCAGGTCAGTGATCTCACAATAGGCATAAGGATCAGGTCCATCAATATTTCTTGAGAACAATTTCTTGAGATTTTGGCAATAAATCAGAAGTCTTCAAGCTTAACTGGAATTGCAAAGGGGTCAGCTAAAGAAAATGATGATTATGGAATATATATATATATATATATTCAAGTTTGATTTTCTCCATTTTATGTGTTTTTGTGCATTCTTGGAAAATTTGTAAATGTTATTTTCTGCCTCTCTGACCTTCAATAGATACATAAATCACCAGTGCAGCAGTAATCGAAGAGCCCTGACACATTTTCTTGCGTCCTCCTTCTGATGTTTACCAGAGTGATGGTGAATCTGTAAGTTGTACTGCAGGTGCATGCATAGTGGATCTTATTGATAGTGTTGTGTTCATACAATCTCCCTGCCTAGTGGTTATTTTGGATGGAAGTAATGGGAAAAAGTTCTGCTGGAAACATTGCAAAGACTTAATGATAATGTAATATATGTCCAGTCTTCTTCATAAACTGCTTCCATGTGTTATATTTTTGCACAATTTTCCAGAAATCCATGCAAAACTAATTACAACATTTATAAGAAATGCAAGTAAACACATTTAAAATTAATTGAATGAAAACATGTATTTAAAGTGGGGGGGGGAAACAAAAAAAATCACCAGCACAATTAGTACTCTAATTAGCTCTGTGGTGTTTGTGATGTCACCAGATATATTTGACATCTACAGAAAATAAAGATCTGGCAATAATGTTTTGTTCCATAGGTGAAAAGTTACATTAGCACAGCAGATTAATGTTACAGAAAAGTCAGTCTACAAGCTTCAAGTCATTATTGCAGCAGAATATGCCTCCACTGATAGTGTAAAGTCATGAAATATTAACATTGCCATCAAATTTTAACATCTCGATGTTAGTCGGGCTAATTTATGTCTCCAGTTTTGCATGTTTAAGTCAAAATGTTTGTTTCCAAAAGGTTTAAAGTTGGCCTGTCAGAGCATTTTCTTTTATTTTTCACAATGTAAACAGGCAGATGCTGTAATTTCACACACAAGCAGGCAAATTACCCAGACAGCAGGGTTTTGATGCCAAAAAACACTTCTGTTCCCTGGCAGATGTCGTCAGTAGTCTGGTTTAAAAGAGCCTTTTAAAATTAATTTGCTTTAGTCCTAAAAAGACAAAAAAAAAAGTTTAATTCACAAGAAGCTGAGTGAGATTTAAACTATGATTTAGTGTTCCTACTGTTTGGGGAGGTAGGGATTTCTCATGTGTAGCATGATATGCAAACTGTACAAAATTATTAATGCTGGTAGTTTTGACATGAAAGTGCGTTTTACATTCCCACAACTCCTTTCACAGTCTTACCACTATGTTTGATCTCATAAGCGTCATTGCAGACCTGTTGTATTATTTATCTTCATTTGAAAAACATAATTATTTCCCTTGAACCTTTCCACATTTTGTCACGCTACAGCCACAAACTTACTGTGTTTCATCTGGATTTTGCATGCAAGGTCATAAAAAATGTTAACTTTAAAGTGGGGAGAAAGTGATACATAGTTTTATTCAAAGAACTGAAAAGTATGGCATGCATTTCTAATGATCCTCATTTTATTCCTTTCCCACTTTTAGGCACTGTCCTATTGCAATTCATGGTCTGACATTTCAATAAATCAATTTAAATCAATGCAATGATGAACAAGCTCTGACTCTGTAACATAAAATAACGCTATACATTTGATCTGTTTTACATTTAACTCAACCAACATGATGTTCTAAAAGCTGTGATCTTGTTTACTGGCCTTCTGTTTATTGAAAGTGGCAGAAATTGTGTCCCAACCAGCAACAAACAGCAGCTCATCATTAATATGCTAATGAAAGCTTCTTAATTGCTGACAACACATTGCTGAGCTTTATACTGTATATTGTTTTCTAAGACATACTGACTCAGACATACTGCTTCAGTCTTTAACAAACTCAAATACTAATACTACTATTTATCTGTAACAAAGTTTAGTGCTGTGTTTTTGATGTGAATAGTTGATTATTTAGTCACGGTAGGTTCAGGTAATCATACAGGCAAAAGTTACAGAAAAAGAAAAATATGTTCCTCTGATTTAAAAACTAAGCCCTTTATTTTTAGATATATAATCAGTGATGCATGATGCAGGATGACATGTCAACTGCTGCAAATTCTCTCTCTCCCTGTCAATCTCATTGAAATATTTGGAATTCCCACATTTCTGAAGGATTAGTGTTTTCTTTACTCTCTCAATATATATGACATGTCACACATTTCAGAGTTAACCACAATGTAGACAACAGCACAAAATAATATTTTCAGCAGCTTTAAGAATCACAATCAGAAGTTTTAGTTCATCACTCCCTAGTGTTTTCCTAATTGAACATGTAAAGCTGTCATCTGTTGTCCTGTGAAATTACTGATGAATATGTTTGTTTGTTTTTTTTATGTTGAAAGTTTTGTCTTCTCTGTAACTATTAAATATTTTATATAGCAACACAGTTCGGTAAGATCCCCACAGCTTTAAGATGGTTATGTTTGTGGTTTGCCTACAGAGGCATATAATCTTCTTCTCTTCAATAATAAAACATATTTTTGGGCTGCAGAAAACTTATATGGAACTAGTCTTTGGGATGGGAAAAGAAGGAGAATAATTCTTTGGTTATTACACAGTTTTATTATTTACCCTCATCGCTCACCTAATTGAACTGAATTGAATTGAATAGCATTAAACCTCCATGAATCTCAGAGTTCTGCACTCTGGCTACATGATAATCTCATGTAACCAGAGCTTATCAGTCATTATAATAATTAATCAATAAGCCAACATTATAAACTTGAGCAGCATGTCCAACATCATCAGTACATGTCCTTATATAATAATCGACTGGTTAACCAGTGACCTAAATGACTAAATGATTAATGACTTTAGCTTGGTTGCCTTAATCATTTGATCAGTGCCTTAAGGATACAATAAAACAAGAAGTGTTCCAGTTCCCTGTCTGCCTTGTTTATAATCACATGACTTCTTACCCATTAGCTTTATACAGTATCACATGAGTCAAATGATGATATCTTGACAGCTTTGACGATCTGTGTGTGACAAAAATAATCCTAAACTCTTGCAGTAAGAAGCCTATGGTGTAGGGAGACACCTCTTCTCGCCATGATTTGCCCTGCATTAAGAAGGGAATATCCTCCCTTACTGCTCATCATTACTTCTGAACATGGTTTTTACCAGCTGTTAAGGAACACTTCCTATTTTTACAGGGCAAAAAAATAAATACATTAAAAATATATATTAATAATAATAATAATAATAATAATAATAATAATAATAATAATAATAATAATAATAATAATAATAATATCACATGAGTCAAATGATGACATTAGACGACTCTTAGAGTCGGCTCTTAGAATACCTATCAGGTGACTGGGAAAGAGTCCTGACAGGCAAACTTTCTCTAATTCCATATAAATTTATTTAGATTTGAAAAACATTGTACTCGAAATTGTTGCTAAAAGATGCTACTTTTTTGGGGCAAATTGCCCAAAACAGGCTCTGACCTCAGAGTGGAAGATTACCCTTTTGGACACTAGGTGGCGGTATTATTATTATTTATTTATTTTTTTTCAACTGACTCGACGCTTAGAGTCGGCTCTAGCGTTCACTTCCGTGTAAATGTTATGAATCACTTCCTCCTGTAGCTCGCTGACTTGTCTTAACTCCATCTGATTTCAGTTGGATAGTTTGACAGCTGCTCCTCCTGTAGGGTCTAATCAGATGGAGTATACCGCCGCTCAGACTGGGTTCAGACAGCGTAAGTTACGTACGTGATTTCGACTCGAATAAAGAAGTAAACTAGCATGTCCAGTGGAGACCGCTGCTTGCTTTCTACACCTAGCTCTGTGTTGTACCGGGTTGAAGCTAACAATAAGTTGAACTTATTATACGCAGACAACTCGTAAAATGCCTGTTCTTCGTCATTTTTATTATCTTTTTGTGTTCTACGGCTTCACTAGCAAACTGTCATCTTTGTCTACACTGCTAACCAGCTAATTTATCTTTTAAACGGGTTAAACACGCAAAGTTCTCAAGCTAATTCTCAATCTGTTTGGGATCTGGTCAAAACAACTCTACTGCGAAGGTACTTGATTAAACCCGGCTATTTTGTTCAGTAGCACAAAGTTGCAAAGGTTGACAAACGGTACTATAGCGCATGTAAACAAAGTAATTCACTATATGCACTGTGGTTGCACAATATCGGGGAAATTCTTAGTTTTAAGTACTGTGGTTAGAAATGACTTAATTATTTCATTATTCACCGAATGTCTCTTCCACTGTTTGTGATCTTAGTTTGTAAAAACACATCTGTTGTGGGAATTAAACCTGTTTAAAGTCCATTCAGCTGGTTAAATGTACAAAGGATATACAAGGATATGTTGTCTCAATATTCAAGTTTATTTTTATTGAACAAATACAATCATCCTTTTAGAGCTTAGTTCATCAGCCAATATTTTAGTAAAAAGAATTCTCCCCCTCTAATTAATCTAAACCTGCTTTTGTCAATCCTACATTGCTGATCTTTTGCTGACTTGTAAGTATAAACCAATTAGTGTCTTGACTTACCAGAAGGATCTGACACAGTTCTGATGTCCCACAGGGCTCCATGCTGGGTTCACTTCTCTTCAATATGTACAGTTGAGCCCAAATGGCCTGTATGTTATCAGCAAGTAGAGTTTGTATACCAATAGTCTGCAGGAATATGTTAAGGGATAGATATAAAAAAAAATAATAATAAAAATTACAGGACACCAGCCATCAATGACTGGAGTTTAACATCTGTCCTTTAGAGCCTATAAGCAATTGGAAGAAGTGCATGCTGGGGTTATTTTAAACTTCTTGGCTGACTGTTGCTTGAGTTGCTAATTTTGCTTAACTTAAATTTAACCAATTAAATTATTCCCACATATAGCTATTTAAATGTTGGGATTTTTTTTTACCCCTACAGAGCATAATATGCGTTTGAGGAACAGCTCAATGGATGGGTCAGATGGCAGCCAGCTGTTTGACGACACAAGTGCGACAGGGCCAGGGGCTCAAGGAGTCTACAGGTGGGATCTGTCCTTGGCTTGGCTTATATTTCACTGAATGTTGACCAGTTGTTGAATCGGAAATTAAAGTGATAAAATTTGATTTTGGTCTCTGGCTCTTATCATATTTCATTAATTTATTGACAGAAATCAGCAGGCTGGCCCTCAAGCAGCAGGAGGACTTCCTGGCCAGTCCCTCCTGTCGGACCCCATGTCCAACCTGGCCATGGCTTATGGCAGCTCACTGGCATCCCAGGGGAGGGAAATGGTGGACAAAAATGTAAGACTGGCTAAAGATGTAGCTGATCAGCAAGACTCTAATGAAATCTACTGCAGGGACATTAAATGAAGTGTGCACTTCTTTGTCTTTGTGTATTTCAGTTGGACAGGTTTATTCCCATATCCAAGCTGAAATACTACTTTGCTGTTGACACGGTGTACGTCGGAAAGAAGCTTGGAATTTTAGTTTTTCCTTACATGCACGAGGTAAACTCGTGTTTTCTACTAAGACAAGTTTTTTAGGCAGTTGATTGTAATTGATGTACTTTTGATGGACATGTGGAGTTAGAAATAAATTATTTAAATAAGTTATTTTTATCAAATAAAGTTATTTTTGTTTGATAAAAATAACTTTTTTTTATTAAAAAACGTATTTTTTTTTTGATACCAGGATTCCTGTCCCTTTAGCACGACTTACAGAAACCAGAACGTCTTTCTCTTGTATTTAAAGTTTGCTTAACAATCCTAGTTATTGTTACAAACGACTTAGAATAAGACATAAAACACTTGAGCCAAACTTGAACAGACCTGATAATTGTGTAAAATTTGTTTTCTCCTGCAGAATTGGGAGGTGAGTTATCAGCAGGACATCCCTGTTGCCCCGCGCTTTGATGTCAACGCTCCTGACCTTTACATTCCTACTATGGGCTTCATCACATACATCCTGGTGGCTGGTCTGGCTCTTGGCACACAGAACAGGTACAGAAGCCTTACTTGTGTCCAAGCTGCAGTTTGCAGCTGCTGATTGTTGTGTCAAACAATGAGTAAATTGATTCTCGCATCTGGTGGGGAAAAAGAAAAGTTTTTCATTAAGAGACTTTGACAAAACAGCTGATCTCAATGGCAATCTACAGCTGATTGATTTTTTTTGGAATAATAGTTTTTTTAGTAGCTAAAACCACAAATATGACTTATTGTAATGAGCTGATAAAGGCCGGCTGAAGATATCACTATGTTTCCTTTGTTCCTCAGGTTTTCCCCGGAGCTTCTGGGAGTTCAGGCCAGCTCGGCGTTGGTGTGGTTGATCATGGAGGTTCTGGCGGTCCTGCTTTCACTCTACCTCGTCACTGTCAACACAGACCTCACCACCATAGACCTTTTAGCCTTTTCAGGATACAAATATGTCGGGTATGTGCTGATGCATATTTCTGTCAACATTATTTCTTTAGTTAACCACCAGACGGTCTGCTTTTCCAGAATGATTTTAGGCGTCGTCGCTGGTCTTCTGTTTGGAAAGCTAGCATATTATCTCTCCCTGCTGTGGTGTTGTGCCGCCATTTTTGTCTTCATGGTGAGTCTGAAGCATTTTTTATTATTTTAATCTGTTAATGTTTTGCTCTTCCGCTGCTTGTACCTCCGCCCCATACTCTAGGTCGTCCCAGACGCAGTTCATGCATTATTCCTAGCATGTTCATGACAAATGAAAGTTGTTACAGGCTGTTGCAGGATTGTTTCTTTTTTTTTTAATCCTGCTCTGGATTTATTTTGAACCCCTGTTGTTACCTATAATATATTTTACTGTTTTGATGTAGTTGTAATGATTTGATGCTTTTCTCATCGTGTTCTCGTCCAGCTTTATTGCTGTTATTACCGACTACCTCCATTGCTTGACTCGTGCTGTGACATTCTATTTCTGAGATGCTTTTAGTTTTAAGCCACAAAATATTTATATAAGATCTCTATTACTGAACTTTGTGTTCTTTTTGATCAGCAGTGGTTTTGGCCACTCAAGGGGAATTACAGTTTTGAAATTATAGTACTTACCAATCAGTTCACTTGGGAGTTGAAACATTTCTCGCTTCGTTCTTCAACAAAGTTTTTGCATGTTTCCGAACAGATCCGCACTTTACGTCTGAAGCTCTTATCCGAGGCGGCGGCTGAAGGGAAGCTGGTGAGAGGAGCCAGGAACCAACTGAGGATGTACCTCACCATGTCCATCGCAGCGGCGCAGCCCGTCTTCATGTACTGGCTCACTTACCACCTCATTAGATAGAAGCTTCGACTCACTTTTGCAGGAGAAGAACTCTGCTGTCTGCATGACATCATCTCAGAAACACAAACTCTCCTCAAACACAGAACCACATTGCTAAACTCACCAGGCAAAACGCTCGCTACCAAACAATAAAGAGGTGAGACATTTCTGCCTCCACCTCTGAGCACAGCCACGTTGTTAGTTTTGCCTTTTTTTTACATTTAATGTCTTCAGATTTTGTAGCAGAAACATGTGGCTTCAATTGCTCTGCGTCTTTACTGCATAATTGCAAGTAAACTTTGTTTTTTTATGAATATTTATGTACGTCTGAATTGTCGTTACGTTGCAGATTTTGCTCGTCTGGTCGTCGTAGGTGTTTTATTAAAGACTGCACAAAGAAAGCACATTAGCCTCACATTTACCCCTCCACCTGATGCTATGAACAAACTCTAATCCAGGTTGCTACATGATCGGCTAGCTTTGCCTAAAATATTTTGTAACTTTTTTTGTCGCTTGCTTACTGAGAAATGTCAGACCTTGAGGAGAAAAAGTTTACATGACGGATGTAGCTTTATATGTTGAACCCTTTAGGTTGTGCTCGGTCACATGTGCAGACATCCAGGGCAGAGATCTGCTGGAAGGAACAATGTTAGATGCAAAAACACAAAGATAAGACTGTAGAAGCTTACTGCTGAATAAATGTCATTTAATATCACATTTTTGTTTTAGGTTTCCGATATTAAGTTTTATTTCCAGCCAAGGTGTAATTCACATTGGCAAAACTTCAAATGAGCTCCTTCAGTGCTACTGAAGCTTTTTTTAATGAGCACTTATCTAAATATGAAGCATTTTGCCTAGAAAAATTGATTCTTTTATTGCTGTGACGTGATGCTGACTGGGAGTCGAAGTTTACTGGAAGAAGGAAAGATGATAAAATGAAGAGACTGATCAATGAAAGTGTTGTCAAAATTTGCTTTTTAAACTGTTTGTAGCTAAATTTGCACAACAAAATGCCCCAAATGTGCTCAATTCTTGCAAACAAAACAAATAAAAACTGTCCCAGACCTGTGAAACAAATCAGAATTTACAAACCACCATGTTGGACACAGATGTACATTTTTATCACTGTTCTCAGTTTATTTAATATTTTTTGTCAAAATAAAGAACTGTAAGACGTTACTGATGTGGAATGTTTATTTACTCTTATAATGCAGAAATAACTAGCATTGCTCTTTTTTAATCAGAGTATTCAATTATGTACAACAGAAATAATGCAAAGAACAAATATGGATAAAGTCTCAAATGTAATTCCCCCAAATTGTCTGAGCTCCAGGAATTAAATGTGGATTAAATATGAATCTCCACTGAGGCTTATGTGTTGAAGTTGGTCTATTTTGTCCTCTTGGGAGCTAAAAAAATAGTTTGTAATTCAACAAAGCTGGAGCTTTCATGTGGAAATACTCTGATACACAACGTTTAAAGCTTATTGTGGCATTAATTATTTGTGTTTAAAGTGAGCTCTTGATCTAAGACGTAATCTAATTGTGTTCGAGTTACATCAATAATTACAAAGTTATGTCAGCATTATTTAGACAGGATTTCTACACAGCCTGGAATTTACTCCTTCCTTTCGTGTTTCTTATATCTGGATAAGTATGAAAATTTTTTGTATTTCCAGACTTTTCCCTCTTTTCCAACCATCCTGTCTTTTTGTACATTGAAATGGTTAGATCTCTTTGTCCCTCTGTCCTATTCTTTGCTTCCTTGTGTCTGGCCACTTTGTCCCTTCCTTCTTTTCTTCCAGTATCCCATTTCCCATCCATCCATCATGGAAAGATAAATAAGTGTAATGCTTTACATTTTTAAATAAACCCTAAAGAACTGAGCCTGGAAACATTTGTTATCCCAAGCAAACCCTGTAAATGACAACTATTACAGGTGTGTATATCTCAGATAATATTGCTGTAATGTCTTTAGAAGGTTAATGGATCTTTAGATGTTGCACATTGTGGAAAATCAAATAACCAATAAGGTATGTTTGAAGAAAGATTTCTAGTTCTTCCAGAATCCTCTGTTGTGATTAATGGCCTGAAGGAGCCTGGCCTCCATCGTCCTCTCTACCGGGTATCGCTGGTAGTTGGGCAGCAGCAGCAAGGTGTGGCAGGTGAGGGATTCAGGCAAGTGGATCTCTGTGGCATCTGACAACATGGCCACTCTCATCCTGATGCGCTCCATTCCCAAGAAGGGGACTCTGTCACAGCCTGTGAGGAACACTGACCACAAACAAAAACAAAATGGATGAAACAGAACCATGGGTATATCTAAAACGGATCCAAAATGAACAGTGGAAAACATACAGAGGAACTTTTTCTTCTCTTCTGCTGAGAGATTTTCAAACACCTTCCAAAAGGTGATGATGGTTGGATGATCAGCATGATAGTTTCCTTCATAAACTGTGTTCTGTGAATTTAAAAATAACATACATGAATACATCATTTTGAATTGTTTTTACAACTGAAATTACATCACTGATCTTTAAAGTTTGATTTTATTTACATTACCTTAGAACAAATATCAACAAATGCACATTAATGAAACTAAAACATTAAAATCAGGAGATGTGTGGCTACCTCCTTGAAGACCTCCCAGTCATAGTTTTCCTGGCCAACCATGACTGTCTGTAGTTCCTCGGGCTGGAAGAACTCCATGACATCTATGTTGCACACTTTGAAAAACCCTTCCTTGAAGAGTTTAAACACTCCCTCCACTGATTTGTTAAAGACATGGTTGACAAAGGCAGCGACAAATTCTTTCCTGTAGACATAAAGAATATTACAAACAGCACCTGAGGAATCGTTACACTGACTGGCAGATTACTGCAAGTCTTGAGGCTCTTGCATAATTGTTCACCTTTCCACAAATGGCTGGAACAACAGCTTTTCACATAAATCTGAGATGCAAACAGATAGAAATGCAAATTAAAACAAACCTGTTAGATCCAGTGACAGATTTTCCAGGTTCGTTTGGATCAAGTTCAGCTTTCTCACCACCCCAGGAGACCTGTTTTGTCATTACGAATAAAAAGGTTTAGGAACCAGCACACATATTTTGTTAAATATCTATCTTTTGAAGAGGAAAAACCCAGCTGGATGCAACTCAGTTTATGTTTAGAAAACCTACAGTGAAAGTCGTCTCCAGGGCTTCGACATCATCGGGGGTGTAGTCCTCCAACATGCACCTCCATGACCTTAACGCATAAACAACGGTGAGGAAAGTTGTTTGTTTCCCGTTATAAAACTTCCCGATTTTTTTTTTTACTTTTGATAAAATCAATAAAGTTTAGTTTCCATTATCTGATGATTTCTGTAAATCATGAAGCGCCTCAATGCTAAGGCTGGCCTTCAGTTCAGGATCTTGGTCAAGGGCACTGTTTTATTTTAGCACCATTTGTACGCTATATTTTTTTCATGTGCTTTTGTCCAAAAAATAGAAATTTCAGTGTTTCGTTAGCAATTTAAGCCAATATGCAGGTCCAGTCTAAATCTCTAATCCAACAAAGTGTCAAAAAGGTTTTTATCTGTGGGTAAGATAGATTGACTGTAAGACATTGTAAATGTAATGTAAAAGATTCCAGAAAAGCAATTACTTTGTTATTCAGAATTTTCTATTTTTAGATTTCTTAGCCAACAAAATATAGGATGGTCTGGAAACATTTTACTTTTTTTTTTTTTTGTCCCCACCAGGGGGCTTTTTGTGGGCTCTAGTGTCCCTTATTTGACAGTAGGCTGACAGGAAGGGGGTAAGGAGAGGGGGTAAGACATGCGGCAAATGTCGTCGGGTCCGGGAGTCGAGCCTGCGACGGCCGCGTCGAGGACTCAAGGCCTCCAAATGTGGGTTGCGCTAACCCCTACGCCACCACAGCACACCCATTTTACTCTTTTTTAATATTCTTTTTTCATATTATTGTACTTATTCTGACTTAGAAAAGCAAATTTCAAACTTTGAACCTGCATTCTCCACTGATAATGTTTGAATTGAACCATGCCACATCTGAAGACGAAAGAACATTTTTGTGATTCTTTTCTCTTAAAAGAAAATGTGCTGAAGTGCCTTTTTATTTGTACAGCCTGCTTATGGATCTGTTCAGCCCTGGATTTTAAAAATGTTTCTTACTCTGCAATGACAGGATCAAACTCCTTCATGTCGTCCAGGGACGTTTTGACTCTGACCAACTTCTTGAAGAGCGCCAGCGGGAACCGCAGGTGAATGATGTTGTGGTTGTAAAGAGCCAGGCCACACAGAACGCCAAACAGGAAGTACTTCCTTTCCTCCACTTTAATCTATCGGATTTTAAAAGAAAAACAAACACAAGAATATGGGAAAGCTGAAATCCAACACAATTCATGTCTGTCTGCTATGTGTATGTTGTATTTATATCCTTGGCTGTACACACAAGTTCAGTCTTCAAACCTACCTACTAATAAGCCTTGTCTTTAAAGGTGATGCAGGTCTTACCTTGGGTGGGAACCAAGCCAGAGTTTGACTCTCGTTGTACATAAACATTTGAGATTCAGGAGCCAAAAGCTCATCAAACACATGGAGGAAAAAGTCTTTTTTGTTGACGTTCATGATCTTCCTGTCATCTACAAACTGCACCTAGGGTAGGTAAAAAGATTAAAAGAAAAAAAAGCTGTAAATTTTTAAAAAGAAAAAAAACATCCAAACTGTTCTCGATTTGCAAAAACATGTTCTTCTAAGCACTTTTTCTTTGTCATTCAAGTTCTGCAGTTTTGGATGTTTTTACCTTAATGTGTTAGTGTCAAATTTCAGACTCAACAACCATAGATTTGTAATAATGTCCATTTTCTTATGTTGCTTTTACCACAAGCTCTCTTTTAAATGTAGCGTGATCGGCTGCAGCAAGATGTCTGAAGGTGTCCTCCAACAGGTGAGTTCGTCTCAGGTTCAGTTGCAGGACCGGGACAGGGGAGTCCAGGGCGTTTCCAAGAAACTCCTCAGGCAACGGCATACCCATTTTATGAACATGATGAGATCCCTGCAGTTACAAAACTCCTTTCTATTATAAAATTGTGGAGCAAAATATTTTCAGCCACATACAGGATGCAGAGCTTATAAAGCACGTTACCTTCATCACATGTGCCACGATGTTGAAGACAGCAACTTTACAAATCAGAGGGAAAACGAAAGGGTAGCAGCAGAAAATGGCGGGTGTTTGCTCGTTGTCCTTTGAGATAATGTCAAAATAAATGGTCAAGAAGGACTTTCAGCAAAATATGAGCAGGTCATATTAAACACTACATAACAGTGTTTTCACCTCTACTTTGGAAAACGACAACCAAAGAGCAACATCCCCAAATACATTAAGAGATCCCTCAAAAGTGATTTCCTCGAGATAAAAGGTGCTCAGTGGGACTTTGAAAGACTTCCCAGATTTGTTCGCCTGAAAAACAAAACAAAACAAAACAATGGATCATATTAAGAGCAACTAGACACAACATTTTTATTTTACTAATACAGAGAGAAATGTAGAGTTTTGTAATTATTAGACTGCATGTCAAACTATCAGTAGAGGTTGTGATGAATCAATACAATATTTCAAAGCATCTATTAGTAGACTTGACATTGGTAGCAGTGAATATTTCTCAAAGGTTAAAGGTCAAGCAGCTGATCAGAAGATTCTGAAAAGCTATCAATTTAAATGAAACACACAGCTGACTAAAAGAAAGTATTCAGCACTGACTTTGTACAGGAGCTTCAGGGCTTTCAGCAGCAGTTTGGCTCCTGGGTTGAGGGTTGGCAACAGGCCGTTCTTCATAATGAAAGTCAGGGCGTTTTTGAAGACCATGATGTGCCTGATCAAAATGGTGGCCGCCAAAGACGACCAGTAGCTTTCTGCAGAAAAAAATAATATGAATTCAAAAATTAAAGAGTGGTACATTTATTTTAAGACAAAAGGTGACAAATCATATTTATCGGTACTAATGTTAAACTAACAGATGGCAAATCTTCCTAAACCTTAATTTGAATCATGAAAATTCAATATAAGTCCAGTAGTTTCTTACTTAAAGTTTCCAGAGTCTTTTCACTGAGATCCTCAATAACGACAGCCAGAGGCAAAGCCACATTCATGATGTTTGAGTCTTCTTGTACCAGCGGACATGTCAGCAAAATCAGGAGAATCTCTGGAGACTTTAAAGGACGTCCTGAGTCAATGAGCAATTCTGTCAGGAGGTGCAGATTTATCTGCATGGGAAAAATCAGTTTAAAAAGCTGTGCAAAACGTGCAGCATTTCTAAATCCTGAATCTACCTGTGAGCTGTCATCCAAACTCGTACGAGCATAAAGTTTCATTTATTCTGAATAAATAAATGGAAGCATAGAAATTTTCCTTAACTGTTTGCTTGATCCATGGGACTGCCAACATCTGGTCGAAGGCTTGACAAGCAGCCTCCAGGTCCACAGTTAGAGCACCAGCTTCCAGCGGAGCCCCTCTGGTATTAGGACCAGAGCAGTGTTAGAAATCTGAGTTGTGGGAATTATTTATTTGTAAAACACACTTCTTTAATCCAAACTCCAAAGCTGATGGAAAATCATACTTACTCGGGTTTTGTGAAACTTGCAACAAGACTTGAACTTGTGTAAAACATCGACTCGATTTCTCTGCTCCACAAAAAGAAGACAGCATGAGAAGGGACTTATGAACACTAAAAAATATATTTTTAAATTAGTCACTACAAAAGGCACTAAAACAATAAAAAGCAGAAAAATGTTATCCCTTGAAGACTTCTTCTATATTTGGTTTTAAAAAAACATTTAGTGTTTCAGATGATAAACAAAAATAACCTAATAAAATACAAATAACTGTGTTTAAATGATGATTCAATTTATGAACTTTCCAGACCGAATGATGTCAGCAATTTTGGTTATCAAATGTTAATTAGATTCTTTTGATAGGGGCACGATGTTTTACTTTCTGAGATCTTTTAGTTGATTTGAATAGCTTTTATCTTTAACAAAGAAAATTATCATTTGAAAACCTTATTTTGTATATACTCTGATTAATGGAGACAGGAAATATATATTTTTGATCATCTAAAACTTTAAGGTCTGACAAAAAAGTAAAGCCAGAACAAAACTTTAAGCATGTAAACAAACCTTTTACGGCATAGCAATATAAAAGTCCACAGTTAAATTAATAGGTTACCTTTTTGCCTCGATGTTGCTGTACTTCATTGCCACCCACTTTTGCAGTTTTGACTCATCCAACCGCCCAATTATTTGTCCATGGTTGAAGGTCTTAAACGTTTAGAAACAGTAAAGTTTTTATGTTTCCGTTTCAGGCTAATTAAAAAATACTTTTGGATTTAATACCACCTTACCTTTGCAGGTGAAGTGTAAATGAAGTTTGTGTCCCATCCAGCTGATAACTTCAAGTCTGCTTGACAAC
Organism: Brachyrhaphis roseni; assembly: GCA_903066815.1. Taxonomy (NCBI): domain Eukaryota; kingdom Metazoa; phylum Chordata; class Actinopteri; order Cyprinodontiformes; family Poeciliidae; genus Brachyrhaphis; species Brachyrhaphis roseni. Next base: position 61,962 of record CAEFZY010045862.1, read on the forward strand.
ATAAGAAATGATTCAAATCAGTCTTTGAAAATGGTAGATTAGAAATGCAAAACCTCTTTTCAGAGTCTAGAGGATCATTTTATTTTGGTTGGATTCCAATCTCAAAATTGTGCCAAAATGCCAGAAAAAATGACATCATCTCACTAAAATATACTCCTTGACATGCAATAAAAGGAATACACACTACTCAAATCATTCAATCTATCACCTGCCATCCAGAGCGACTGTATACGCACCACTAGGTGTGGCAGCAGCTCTGTCTGAGGCCCATGGAAGCTGAACTAGGGAGGGGGATGAACTGCTGTCTCTGTGTCCTGTCCCCAGCTGGCCTTTGTCCCCATTACCAAAAGCAAACAGGTGTCCAGAAGAAGTCAACACGAGAGTGTGACGTCTGGAAGGCCAGAACCATGTAAGAATTTAATGAAGCAGTATTTAATGGCACGATGTCTTGAGGTTTTTTGGAACGGTTTTACAAAGTCATCTTAAAGCAACTTGGCACATTTACCTTCCACATGCAACCTGGGATGCCGTCTCTCCGAGACCATCAACCAGCCTGGGCCGAACCTCGTTGATGGTGGAGTTGTGACCGAGCTGACCGTGGCTCCCATCTCCGAAAGTGAAAACTTTCCCATCCTACAAAACCCAAGAATCACATGACACCCAAAAACTAAAAATGATTTGTTTTTAAAGGCTGGTGTTAGAAGGGTTTATTCACTTTATGTAAATAATCTGAATCAGCAGCATTAGGACCTTTGTCAACACAGCAGTGTGCGATTCTCCACAGCTGATGGAAGAGACGCCCAGAGGTCTGAGAGGAGGTACCATGCAGACGTTGAACCTGCCTGTTTTGGATCAGATAACATCAAAAAGAGCTGGACACTCAGTGCTTTTATATGGAGGAGTCTGAGAGTTACCTGTTAGCTCCCATCTTAACAACAAAAAAAGATTAACCTAACCTACCTTTTTCATCCACCCTGTTGACCCCCAGCTGGCCGGATTTATTGGCCCCACAGCAGTACACCAGGCCGGAGAGCGTCAGGAACAGCGTGTGGCTTCCTCCTGCTGAAACCTGGGTTACTGCAACTCCGGTCAAGGCGCACACCAGGACAGGTCTGTGTTGCAGTGTCACGTCCTTCCCCAGGCCCAGCTGCCCATGACTGTTTAAACCCCAGGAGAAGACATCTCCTCCTAAAAAAACGAAGAAAACAAAATATAACACTGAGTTGTCTCTTTTGCATATGAAGAAATAAAGCTTTCCTCAGCAGGTTTGTAACGTTACCTTTGGTCAATGCGAGGGAGTGGGAGTTTCCACAGGCCACCTGGATTACCGGTATGGGCATTGGGATGGGAACTCGACTGCAAGTTGATGAGGCAATAGTGGTTTACATATATTGCCATTAAATAGTGCATGTTTACTTGTGAGTTTCAGCTCTTGCCTTGGTCTCTGGTTGTTGCTGAGGTGCCATTGTGCAAGCCCAAGCTGTCCACCATCTCCTGCTCCCCAAGAAAACACCTGTCCAGAAGAACATAAAGCCAGACAATGGTCCTGACCACAAGCCATGGCGACAACATCACCGAGTCCCTCCACAGATCCTAAAATATGGAGAAAGAAAAGTAATGATACAAGAACATAACAAGATTAAAAACTGATTCAAGTCTTTATTTATAAAATAATACATTGAATTGTGAACACACCAAAATTTCATTTATCAAATTTCGATCACATCAGAAACTCTGTCAGCAAAAGTTGCAACAGAATATTTAAATTCTTTTATTATGTAACATATGTCATGTTGGCTAGTAAGGCACAATCATCTTGTACCAGTTTAAAATTGGTACACATAGTTTGATCACAGGCTGTAAAATACTGACGAATGCTTATCGTCATGGTTGTATCATTAAAAATCAAAATATATTGGAATAATTTAAGATTCTTGTCTTACTTGTAAGATATACAACAGAAACAATCTACTGACAAGACAAACCAGATCTGTAAGTAGAAGGGACTGCGTAGAACTGCATTTGGTCGGGCAGGTTTTTTTGGTGAGATACTCATACCTAAAATATTCCTCCAGTGATGTTCAGGAGCATTATACTTTCTTTTAAAAGAAGTTTTAAATTATGGTCGAGGGATGGTCAAGTGTGTGATAATTTGCGCTCTCTATGCTCTTTCTTACATGTTCATTTTAATATACTATTAGTGCTGCATTTTAATTATGTCAATGTTCATGTTACCTGCTTCAGAGACTATGGCTGAAAATTAGCCTATTTATCTAGGCTAATAGGCTAATTAGCCATAGTTAACTATGCCAGTTAACTATGCCTTTAACTGGCATAGTTAAAGAAATGTTTATTAATTTGTACTATCTTTGCACATTTTAAACAAATAAAAAAACTAACCAGTCAAGTTTAATCTAAAACATGACTTGTTCTGTTTATTACAGCATTAAAGTAAATGACACAATTATAAAAAGGGATTATGGAAATTAAAATAAAGTGAGACTTGTATCTCAGTGATTCTTGAGAAGAGGGAAAAACAGGTCCTATGGATAATGCACAACATTTGAATAAAATATACACAAAATATAATTTTTTTCAAATATCTGAATAAACTAACCTGGGCCATGTGAGCACATTGTAGTAGGTGGATAGTGTCTTTAAAATCCTTTGTCCTGGAGCAGAACTCAATACATTATACTAGTTTAAAACAAATAAAGGAATACTAAGATAATATATGATGGCAATTAAGTGTGAGTATTCAAATAAATAATTATAAAAGTATCAATAAATTGAATTAAAAATAATTTTTATATATTTTCCAACTCCATTGAAATTTGTCCCAAGTTTTTGTCAACACCATCAGACATAAAAAGAATGTAAAAAAAAAAAAAAAAAAAAAAAATCAGGCATTATTGGTTGGCATCCGAACTTCTGAGGACCCCAAGACCTCTTCCTTTCTCTTCCTTTGCTAAGAGGGCAAAGCAGCTCCAGGTAGCTTATATTATTCTTTAGTTTTATTCCTAAGTTGTTCGTCACAACCATGATGTGTCAACACCATACCTGAAAGTTTACAAAACTTTGATGACATTTTGTGAAATAAATGCTTAATTTTAGTAAACTGTAAAGATTTCATGGACCTGATGAGCTACAATATGGCCTCCTTCAGAATAACATCATATCAATTGAAGTAGTTTGACATTTTGTCAGTTTTTAACGGACAGTGACTCTTTCAGTGATAATGTTGACAAATCTCACTTAAGTGTGCAGATAATTCCTTTTAATGTATTTTACATAAATGGCATCACTACTGGGGTTATTAAAAAAATATTTTATATTTATTTTTGTCAGATGGTGATGACAAAGTTCTGGGTCATGTCCATTAAATAGTCATTTTCAAAAAAAAAAATTGCAACTGGGAGCCTGCACCTTAGCATCTTTACATTTCCAAACCATTATTTGTCATATTTGTATATATAAACTTGAGGAATAATTAAAAAAATATTTGGGGAAAATTTAAACCAATTGTGTCCCACTTCTCGAGAATCACTGATCTAATATCTCAATACACTACCAATGACCTATCACATTAAATATTAGGAAACTAAGAGTCAGTATGGTAGGATTTATTACATACTGTGACCACTATTCACCAGAAATCAACACAAGAGGATCTTTTAATAAATGGAGTATGAGCTAGTGCATCATGAAACGGGTATTTCACCCAGTTTTACCCTCAGGGAGTTCCTCAAGTAAAACAAACAAACTTCAAGAATTCCCTGCCCCTACCTACTTGTATCTCAAATACCATTCTAAATTAAGTTTCGTTGCATGAATAAAGTGAGATGAAACGAAACTGAAACTTAACTCAATAAATTAGCCTACATGTTATGCCTGTCAGATGACTCATGACTCTTGCTGAGGCAATAACAACCTGTAAGATAATTTAAAAGAAATACAAAAACTCTGTCTGTCCTGCAGCTATTTTTTGACTACATAATTATTATTAGCTTAAGGTCAATTATATGGAAGAACATTTTTATTTCCTTGCAAATAAAGACCAAGTTATTTTATACATACTAAAAAAAATATGTAATTATTTACCAAGCATCTTTCCACTTTGTTTCCTTCGTCCAAGTTGGCCCTGCGAGTTGTGTCCACATGATAAAACTTTTCCGTCGGCTCTGAGGAATAAGGTGTGCTGCTCTCCGCAGCAGATATCGGTTACGACTCCGGGCCCGGTCCAGGACACCGGGCTAAGAGTTGCCTGGACCCCAAACTGTCCACTCGAACTGTCTCCCCAACAAAACATCTCCATGTCTGCTCGTAGACTGACCGGAGCGTCTAGCGGCGCTCTACTTCAGCTGGAGCTGCTGCTTTCACATGCTGTCGAAATTATAAGACTCCTCTTGTAAGTGCGTCAGAACAATATTATTCCGCGACCGTAGCCCTTTTGAAAACATTGGCACACTCTGGATTAGCTAAAAGATCCCAATGTGATAATTATATTCAGCTTTACAATTTATTTTCAACAAGTAATAATAACTTTAAACTGTAGTACGAGCTCTTGAAGGTACGTGAAGGCAGCACCAGTGTATTTACATCAAGTTTCGGCTTTGTGTAGTAACTTCCTACTGTAACTTCCTACTGTAAATGTAGGAACTCAAATGTTTTTTAAACACTTTTTATATCGATAGACAGACAGAAAGACAGATGTTTTATGATGATTTTTAATCTAATGAAATATTACAAAAAGCATGATCATATCAAATACAATTGTATTTAGGCAAAAATGAAACTGAACAAATTCAAACTGAGTTTCATTTAGCTTAAATGCACTACAGAGAGAAGATAATTGTGTTCTTCACTGTCCTCTCATTTTACATCACTCAGTATTATAAAAATCATTTCTATTTGCTAAAATCAAGAATGAGAGAATTTTTTCAACAACAAAAGAAGTTTATTCCTTAAATTCATCCATTTACTTAAACTAAAATTACTAAGCAATTTGAAAAAGTCCAGAGGAATTGTAAGCTTCTAATAGGTCATTTGGTACCAATATCAATTTCCCAGAGATTAACATGTTTGATGTAAGGTGTGATCCTCAATCCCAAGAAAAAAGCAAAAGACACATGAAGCTTCTGGTTGAAGATAGTAACAATGTCCACTGTCCTGACCTGGACCAATATTGGATAAAAGGATACTCAGTGAGGAAAAAGACACACACACACACAAAGAAAAAAAAAAAAAGAGAATAGATTACAGTTTGCAGTTGCATCCTGGCCCAGGGACATCTTGGGTTTTTGGAGACATTAGAAACCATGTTAAAACATTATTTATATTAACTTAATTTTCTAAGACCAAAAAATATAAGACCTAACATGCAGTAATGCATAATGTGCTTTCAGACACTATACAAGAAAATTAATAACAGTTTTGAATTGCTGGTTGTCAAAGCAGTTTCTAAAAATCTTCTTGATGACTACAAATTAACCCATTTAATTTGAAAGGTCCCATATCAGATGGCTCCCTATTGAAAATCTATGTATGGTAACAGGAAAAAAAATTACAAAACTGGTGTAGGGCAAAAAAAGACCAGCAGTCATTTTGTTTACACTGTATGTAAGCAGATACAATAGGCTCACGACCAGGTAATATTGGGTTTCGACTGATAAAAACAGCTCATAGGTTCTTTATCAAAGGGACATTTTATTGGTTCTGATTTTAAAATCTGTCTGTCCCAGACTGACTCTTTATCAATTGTAGCATCAGAAACAAAGAACACACCTACAGACCCATCCTCATAACCCACAAACACGCCTTGCTGCTTGCTAACAGTCAGGGCTGACGGCTTCTTATGCAGATGTACGCTTCCTATTCTCTCTCTGTCCGAAAGCCGAACGACTGTAAGGATGAGCTTAGAGTGCAGGTAGCATGCACAGCTCTGCTCCTGGCTACTCGGGTTGCATACATACACAACATAGCACCCAGTTTTGTCCAAGCAAGCCTTGATGACAGGACCCTCAGCTTTCAAGGAGCTCAACCTGACCCGAGATAGATCTAAGAAGTTAATGGAGTTATGATCAATGGAGAGCAGTGCATAGTTCCCATCAGGCAACATTTGAAAGTCTTGTGGCTGACAGTGAAACCTACGTGGCAGCTGAAAGTGCCGGCATACCGTCTCCTCTGACATCTTCCAGGTGTACACCGCTCCAGAGGCAGTCAGCACCACCACAAAGTTCGGATGGTCTAAAAGACACTGGAAAGCAACAACATGCTCTGAGTTTTCCACACAGGAGAAGCGCTTGCTGATTGTACCAGACCACAGGCTGGCAGCCAGTAGGTCTCCATTGCAGAGGCCAACAAGAAAGGTCCCCTCAGCTGATACTTGTGCGTCGGACAGGTACTGATGAATGTTGCACACAATAGCTCCATGTGGCAACTTCCAAACATGAGAGAGGCCATGCTTAGAAATGCTCACTCCAAATTTACTACTGGGAGTGATCAGCACATCTGCAGCACTGCTGCCATCGATACGTGCAATGTTCTCACCTGTTTCTGTCTGCCAGACGTATATTTCCCCTGCAGAGAGTGAGAGAAGGTGGCTGTTGTTTGGAGAAAGCTGTATTTTTTCCACAGCGCCGTCATGCAGGAAGGTAAATTGTGGAAATCCAACATCTAAACTCCACCTCCAGACATTCTCTGACCCATCTGTGGTGTAGAAGCATTTTCCTGTTTGCTCCACTGCCATGCCTTTAACTTCACTCCTCATTTTCGTTGCTTTACCTGCAGCATTGATCATCTCTGAGTCCCAGACTGTCAGACATCCATCATGACTCACGCAAACAATATCTGAGGCTGTTTTGAGAAGCAAGAGGGGCTGTCTGTTTGTTTCTAAAGAAAGGACACACTCACCGGTGCTGACCCTCCACACCAAGATGATTGTGAAATGGTCCAACAAAGCCAGGAAATGGTGTCCATCCAGGGAGAGCACCGCTTGAGAAAAGGCTTTCCATTGCGGAGCCAAGAACTGGTCCCACATCTCCCACTTAAATGTATTCCACAATGTCACCTGGTGAATTTGACACACCAAAAGAGTGCTGGTGGCTTTGGAATAATCTGTGTTGAGAATACTGGAAGACTTACCCTGATTGAAGTTTTCTTTGAGAAGTTTGGGTGCTTGTTTTTTATCAGCAACATCCCATAAGGCTACACTCCCACTCTTGTCCACAGATGCAATTTCTTGCTCCTCTTCACAGAGGATTATCTGCATAATTGCACTGTTGGTTGAGTTTAAACAGGTGCCAAGAAGACGGCTGGTTGTCAGATCAAATATTGACACTGTGCCGTCCTCTTGTCCACAGTAAAGGCTGAAACTCCTTAAGGAGGCAACCGAACAGATCACAGAGCTCTCACACTGAAAACGAGTAGAGGTATTGTTGGCAATATCAAACACACTGACAAAACTCTCCTTTTTCCACCAGATGCATATCATTTCCTGACATGAGATGAATCCTTCAATTGTACTCAGACTATGACTTGACTCAGATTCTGGTTTCAGAGATTCCTTCACCTCTATAAGACTCTGTGGATTTGCCCCATCCCACACAAAGAGTTTGCTGCATTGCGTGGAAAGCAATAGGAATTTGCAGTTACTTTTGACTCCTGCAAACTTTAACTCCTGTTGATCCTGGATAAGTGATAGCTTGTAAAAATCACAAATTGAACCCGTCCAAATCCAGGCAGAACCATCATCCATGACCTCTGCCACAACATCACATTCTGTACATGCAATTTCTGCAACTCTAGTTGTTCTGGTTTTAATATTGGGTCCTACATAGCAAATGGGGAGAACAGAACAGGGAGTGGGACAAAGTACCAATCCAACTCCTTTTCCCTTCTTCTTCCTGTATTGTCTGATGTCTCTTACATATCCCTCAAAGGCAGGAAAAACATCCAGGTAAGGGAGGAGGTTTGCCTCCATCACTGCAAGCAGTTGCAGGGGTGAGCTCTGCAAGAAGCAAGCAGAGGACTTTAATGTGCTTGCTATAAGCCATTTTTCTCTTAAAAACTTTGTTGAGCCTTCATATGCCTTCAACATGGCTACCAGATCACTCAGCATGTCAGCTTGAACCATGGCTTGATGAAACCCTAAAGACATTAACAGCTCAAGTTCCAGTTCTTCCAACCTCCCACTTTGTTGCAAATGATGCGGCAACTCTAGGATCTTTCTCATGTTTACCCGACAAACATCTTCAGTAACAGGGAAAATAAATGGCTGACTCACTTGTTCATGTTCTGGTTCAGATGCAAGACTTACAACAAATGGTTTTTCATTTCTACCAACCTGTCTTCCACTGAAATAGTCCACCATCTCTGAATGGATTTTCCTCCTTCCTTCCTGAGTGCCCAGATATCTTTTAGTCACGACAAGCTTGAAATGCCGGCTCACCCAAAACAGAACCTGCAAATCAGCGATTGGCCGTTTGATTAGAAAGTTTTTCAAATCCGTAAGAAGCCTCTCAACGTCAACCTGTGAAATTGGCCCTTCACGTTTAGCTGGGATGTCATAGTTACAGGACAGCAGATCCACAAGCTCTGACTCACAGAGCCCGGTCCTGGACAGGGAGACATATGAGGCCAAACGAGCCATCAGGGACGAGCCGTGCTTCTGTTCCAAGTGGTCCAAGAGAGCTGAAATAGACGACTGGACGCCATCAGGAAGAGACGACTCGGTCACATCTGAATCTGATAAGAAAAGACAAATTAGATATCAAATGTTTTAACTGCTGGTACTAATGTAGAGGCAAGAACAGCCCATGAACAGTCCATTAAGCAACATAAATTGAAATTTGTGTACAAAGCCTGAAAGAAATTACAACTAAATAACTTGCTGAAATCTTTTAATGACAACGATTATTGAGAAGAAAAAGGTGTTTTTAAAGTGCATATGCACAAAACACAGAAAAGCTGATGTGTATTTCTATTTATTAGGTAAACTTTAGAATAATTTCCACTTTCAGTTTTTTGGTTTGTGAAATCCTATCAAGAAAAAGCTACATATTACATAGAAAACCGGGTGTTGTTATCTGTAGGAACAAGTAGTTTTTGTTTTAGTCTTACCAGAGTGCCACAGTGAAGTGTGTGCATGTAGGAGTCGGACATAGAGAGGCAGAGAGCAGGAGGTCAGCGCCTGGTTCACCAGCGCTTGTTGTCCTGAAGTCACCTTTCTTCCTGAACTGTTCAGTAGCGATTCCAAAAGCTTCGCACACTGTTTCCTGTCCTCTGATTGGAGCTGTACAGAAGCACATCCAGTCTGCTCCTCACTGTCATCATCTGATGCAGAGGGAGAACGACTGCCTTGCTGGGGATAGTGTAGATTGATGGCTTGCAGGAGACCTGTTCTACTGGAGGAGTCTGTGATAATGAGTTTGACAGCATCAGGGAGTGGGGAAGGGATGCTGCTGATAATCTGAGCACCAACATTGTTTTCCAGTTGATCCAAGCCATCGAGGATGAGAACAAGAGGATGTTTTGCGGAAGGAAGTTGGGTTAGAATGGACACAAGATGCTCTTCAAGTTCAGACAGAGAAACATCCACTTTTATGACGCTATAATCGAGTTGTTGAGAATATGGTGTTTTACAGAAACCTGGGTCACTATCACAGATCTGTTTTCCATGGTGGGAGTCGTTGTGAGGATCCACAGAAAATTTGGAGGTGTAGTTAGTCTTACAGCTGCACTCATTTGGGTTCTTGCAGTGCCAGGACTCGGGCTGCAGCTGGCTGAGTGACTGCTCCTCATATCTGTGAGTTATCTGGTGACAGATACTGGAGAGCAGATGCTTAGGAGATGTACTGAATGAAAGGTTGCAGAAACAGCTGATCACCACTGGATCACAGTCTGGTAGCCAAACCTTGATCTGTGGAACAGAAAATTCATTTATTTCGAAAAATCAATAATGTTCTCTTGAATTCAGGTCAAGTTTTGTTTTATTATTTATGTTCAAATTTAAGATGACAAAAAATCTTGAAACACATAAAACCGGGATTCAGTTTGAGATCTGAAAAGCAGTTTATGTCAAGTTGTTTCAACATTTTTCTCTTTAAAAAAAAAATTAAATAGTTAAACCTAAAATGGCAAATATCTACAGTGTAAAAATTATAGTAAAAGAAAAATATATATTTGTTTCACCAAAATATAAATTATGGTAAACTTAAACAACTTAACAAAGACTATTCTTTTCATATGGACTAAATGTATTTCATAATATTTTGTGAAGCAAATTAAAATATATTTGTCTCCTCTTGGAATCACGTTTCATTTCACTCCACTGACCTGTTCAGCGCAGTGTGCGATTAAGACGGTCTTCCCTGTGCACGGTCCTCCACTCACCACTAGTGGGCGCTGTTGATCCATGCCTTTCACATAAGCACTGATCTACAACCAAAAAGAGGAAAGAGCAGACTGAAGCATCATTTGGCATCAGGTTACATATTGCAGTACAGTATGACAACAACAACAAAAATGAAACATGTAACAAAAAATTAAATTCTCACCATTTCCTCCTCTGGCCGAATAATTTTGTAAAACTGAGCCAGGATGCAGCACAGCTGCTCCTGCTCAGCCCGCTCTCTGGATGGGGCATCAATAACATGAGCTTGCCCTCTGACCTGAGGAATGTTCGAGCTGTCAGTCAACGCCATCAGGTCTGAGAAAACCTGCTGGCACAGAGAGTCTGCGTAGGCCCGCCTCCTGGCTGTGGTGTAGCCATGGCGGCGGTCACACTCGGTGGTGGTGGTGTAGAGGATCAGTTGGTGGGAAGAGAGCAGAGCAGGGAGGAAGCTGTCACACAGCTGTGATAATAACTCAGATGGAGTGGGCACTGTCTTCAAAGCGGTCTGCTCACACGGGTCAGCCTGCAAAATTTAGATGAACATAAAGGAAAATCGACTCCTGTCGCATTTGTACATTGGTCAACATTTAAAATCTCTTTTTGAACTATAATATTTTGATACCTCCACTAAAAATATATGAGATCTTTCTGAAATGTCTCCTTTTAGATAAACTCTTACCTTCAACGCTGGCTGCAGCTTTGAGTTTCTCTGTTGTTTTCCTCCTTCTCCATCTGCATTGACGACCTTGTGGACGTAGATCATACATCTGTTGAAAATGTCCAGAACAGGGCAGTTTTCCAGAGCAAATCGAAGATCTGAATCAAGAGCTAGAGACAAAAATAAAACCCCAGAATCATGCATAGTCAGCTCAGGATAGCATTCTCTTAAAATAAATTTAAATTCTGCAAAGCACAATTGGTTAAATTTAATACCTGTAAAATAAAAAATGCAGCTTCTGTGCTTTGTTGGCATCTAAAGCATACCGAGTTCAGGAATCACAGCTTTAGCACAAAATGCTGATTTCAAGGTGACTAAAGAACAAAAATGCTCTGAATTGGTCCTTTTTAAAAACAGGTGTGAGTAACTCAAAAACTCAAATACTGACAGATGAAATGTTAAAGCCACTGACTGACGTTACTCATCAAATATAAATTCTGCAGTTTATGCAAATGACATGGAAAAATCAGTGTGTGATTAGAAATGTTTTTTTTTGTTTGTTTTTTTTTACACCCTGAAGACACTTTGAAAATATGAGACTATCACCAAAGTCCCAGAATATTCTGGGGAGGATCATGTCTTTGTATAAGACACGTCTTGGATGCCCCACAAAGTTTTAGGTAAGGTCAGGGATCCCACAGGCTGCCATTATTGCAGACTCTATACTTCTCTCTCTGAAAATCTTTCATAATAAAAGAGTTTTTTGTTTTTGTTGTTTTTACCTGATCTGTAGAAAACTTGGGCTCTCTCTGCACTCATACGTCTGCTCTGGACACACAGATTCGCAGCTGTCTGCAACACTTTCCTCAAATCTTCATCACACAACATGTTATTCTCTGCTTCTTCCGCCTCTTCTCTCTGCTGAGCAAAAACAATTTGATATTTTTAATTTTATAAGTTATGACTGTCTTTTATATTTTCCAGCACTATATTTTATTCTAAATTTTACACATACACTAAAATATTTTGTCTCTTTTAAAAAGGTTTATCGTTAAACACATTAAGATTAATTTTCACATGTACGTGTTAACAGATTGATATCTAAACACTTTCCTGATTAAAAAATACAATAAAATCCTATTATGTAATTAAAGTTAGCCACACAACAAATTAAATAGGTTGACCGTAATCACCAGAGGACTGCAGATGGATTTCACGGCAGGCGTCAGGCGGTAGGAAGGAGGAACGGTGTTCTCATCTCTCTGGTACGCCCTCTCCAGCTGTCGGGTGCCCATGCCCACCTGTTGGCTCTCCTGCAGCAGCAGCTGGAACTCTGACACCTCCACCTGGGTGGGCAGACAGGCTGGTCCATACTGGTGTCCAACTAGAGCCTGTAGCACCAACATGTGGACACAAAGCGATAGCAGTCAAAGGAGTGAAAACTCTTTTACTGTGAATCTACGATTAGGATGGGCTTTTTTTACTTTTTAGCTTTGTAAAATCATTTATAGCAGAGTTTTCTGTCTCAACTTTTTGAATAAACAAGTAGTCTGAGGCTATATTGTATTGTAAAATTCTACTTTAAATAGCCATTTACTTAAGCCTCTTTTATTTAATCAAGCACTTACTCTGAGTGGAGTCATATTTGTTTATTTTTTCATTTTAAAGGGAAATAGTTTAGTTGTTTTCTCTTGCAGGGGGAGTATTATATATTTTCCAGTCACAGAGTGCCATTTTATAACACAATCAAGTAACTATGTTACCTTTAGTTGTTATAAACATGCTGTTTGTATCAAACATGAATTAAAAGAAATTTGACTTCACAATTTTATGCCTTGAAATTGGCCTCTGTTTCTTTCTGACACTCAGCCTTCAGCACGTCATAACCAATGCTCCTTCATCATGCTGTTTCTTAGGTGCGCTGGACTGAGAATATTTTGTAAGATGAGCTCAGCAGGTGTGCAGTTCCATCAGGTGTTTGATAATTGCTGCTGCTGCTAGTCGAGAGGAGCTAAGTGGGGGAAGGGTGCTCCAAGGAGAACTTCAAGGAAACAGGCAGCGCTTTGTGAGAGCAAGCGTTTAGGCACCCCCAAATGGCTGCTATGGGAAATGAAAATATTTCTTAAACATGCATGAAAGAATCAAAGTAATGCTCCAAGTATGTTTTTGATGAGGGAAAAACATCAAAGTATATCCTAAAGCTTGAAAAATTCGATTTACATAATACCCCCCCCCTTTAGTCCATAATTGAACTGGCACACATTGAGATAAAATCATGACCAAAGCATTGATCCTTGCTCTGATGAAACACCAGCTTTTAGCTCAAGTAATGAAGCTTGTGTACCTAATTATAATAGTCCTTTAGTTTAGAGCTCCTAATGCTTGTGGGAACGAGCTTTGATCTCCATATTCAGCGTGCATTTAGTTTCTCGTCAGTGCAGTTTCACTTACCAGTAAAAACGGTCCAGCTGAGTTCTTTCTGCACTCTTCAATTAGCTGCTGCCTGGTGTTTGTATCTGGCCAACAATTAGGATCGCTGGACTCAAATGGGTCGATCAGCTGCAGAAGCAAACCCACACATACGGTAAAACGACATAAGAGACATAACTGGGAATTGATGCAGAAAACTTCATTGGAAGCACCAACCGCAAACAACCAAGAAATGGCTGAATGATATATGATGTTTGTGTTTGCGCCTAATTACACAAGCTGCTGAATAGATTGAGTTTCAGAATGGGCTGATCGACTTGTCCAGGGGGTGACTTAACACACACACACACACATTTAAGAGCACAAAGCACGCAGTGCAGTCATGTTGCAGCTGCTCACTGTCTTTGTTGTCATTAGTGATTAAGCGAAGTTAAGCAGAATTGATTGTACCTTCACAGGAGTGGCTTCAGGCAGGGAATAAAAATAAATAAAAAATAAAAAAATAGATACAATCATGAAGCTGGTAATAATCACTTGCAGCTCTTTTATTTATCCCTAACAGATGTACATTTCTGCAAAATAAGAAGAGGAACAAACAGAAAACGCAGATATAAAGTATAACATTTCTTCTATCTGAAAAGAAAAACTATTTACAAAATAACTGATGTACACTAAAGTTTGCGTTCTAAGTCAAAGAGTAATGTTCTTATACTTAAAATGTCTAAGCTGTTGTGTTTTCAGTGCAGTGAGTGTGATTCAGAGCCGGGTACTCACCCTGACATCTAGTGCCAGTAAGCTCCTACAATGCTCTCTAAACCTGGGAAACACTTTTTCCCTGAGAGCTCTTCGCTCGATCACGCTGTCTGACATGCAACATAAACACAAACAGGAATCACTTGTAACCAAGTAAAATTAAAGGCACTAATTGACAAAGTGCTCAGATTAGAGTAGATTTATAAATATGTAAAAGCAGTACCTTCTGGATTGGAGCACAAATAGATTTTGACACAGGAGGAGCCACAGCAGGAATATGAAGAGTGTCGGCCTTTTCCTTTGGAGGGCATGCCTGGTCTATGACCCTCAAATGGAATGGAATATAATAAGCGACCTAACTAACAAGTTGATGTCTCTCTTCTGAGCTGGCGGTCCTCTATCGCCTCCAGTGAGGAAACTCTGGCCTTTGGTTTCACTTGCAGACTGTGATATTCTGACCACGCCCACTTCTGGTGACTGGAATGTAGCAGACACACATATTATACGCCATGTCTTTATGCATACACCATCATCCATTTATGCACTTGTGCTAAGCTACGTTAACATTTTGACTTTCACAGTACCTTGCAAAAGTATTCACACCTATTTTGTCAGGTTGCAATCACAAGCATCCACACCTGAGAGGAAGCAATTAAATAAGCTCATTAAGGAAGATCAGCTCCATCCCAGGATGCCTCTTTGACCCAGGGCAGATGGTGGGAGACAGAAGGACTCTGACAAAATGAACATCACTGTTGGGCAATGTATCCTAGATTCATAAAGGAGCATTACCACAGAACCTTCCTCCCAGCAGCTGTATGAATTCCTGACAAACTAAATAAGTGTTAACATCCCTGCTGTTATTTGCAGCTTTTCTATTTCTACTGTTACAGTTATTTGCATCGGAGTATGCCATTTTATTGCTTGTACGATAATTTTGCATGTGCAATCTCTTTTCTTACTTTCAGTTTTCACATTTGCGCCCAAGTGTGAATCTGCACGATTCATATTACTTCTCACTTTGCTGCTGGAACAACCCAAATTCCCCCACTGCAGGACAGAGAAGAGTAATTCTGTTCTATTTTATGAAGAAGTTTGTGTGAGAAGTGTGGATGAGAATCCAGCCAACTCCAATCAATGCACTTTTTGATGCAGTTAGCTGCAAATGTTTTGGAGGATTTCTCTGCCAGTATCACCTTAGTACGTTAATAATAATAAATAAGTTTACTTGTGTAGCACATATCAGTAACATGGCAGTTCAAAGTGCTTTAAAGACTGACATTGTTGTCTATTCATCTTGCAAGATGGTTCAAACTGTCTCAGACTGGGTAGAGACAAATGATGACTAGCTATTTTAAAGTCTTGACACAGATTCCTACTATGATTTAGATCTAGACTTTGACTGGGCCATTTGGACATGAGAATATGCTCTGTTCTGAGCCACTCCCACTAAGATCTGTTTATGTTTTGAGCCTTTGTCCTACTGAAATACGAACATCTGCCCCAAATTTAAGTCTTTTGTAGCAAGAGCTACTCATGCTCCACCCTTCTTTTTGGATGTTTTTTGGATGTTTTCCGTAGAAAAGCATCTTTCCACTATGATACTCCAACTACCATGTTTTAATGTGCATAGCTAGCGCATTTACTGAATGAGTTGACGTGCAAAACCACATTTTTCAATTTTAATTACAAAAAATACTGAAAACTATGCATCATTTTCTTTATGCTTATATTGTGGAATTTGTTTTGATAATAAAATAAGAAGCATATCATTTAAAAGTTTGAGTCTTTGAACCCATCCATGCAATTATTCAAACAAATCAGACAAAAGTGTTTTAAACATTTTTTATTAATTAACTTTTGTACACAATAAATACAAACTCTATTTTTGTACAGCCAATATTAATACGTTGAAAGACTTTTGCGCCTGTTCTCATTACTGTCACAACGGCAACAGTCTGTGAAGGGAGAAGGCCAGTTTGTTTCACCGCATCACTGATACTAGCGGGCTGCGCTGCTCTGAATCAGATATATAGAATCATATAAAAACATAGAAAAAACACAACGTAATAAATATCTCAACCCTGGAGCAGATAAAAGAGACTGGCAAAAGAAGTAGAGCTAGGCTTGTTCAAGGTGGCGACTGGCAAATAAAAAGTCAAACGTTGCACTTGGGCCACCACTCTAAATCTGAAGATTTCAATAACAGCTCTGAAAACCATTGTAGGGAGATTTCAGAGAAGCGGAACCGGCTGCTATGCTAATGTTTTGATACGTCCCTCACATCACCTTTATCTGCTTTATAAAAAGGAAACTAGTTAAGCTGAACCCAGATCTTGCTGGAAGAGGTTTTTCTTCCCACTAAAGCTTCAGTTAACATGAAAATGTACTCACCTTTGGAAGATTACTGATCATTTTCACTAAGAGAAATCAATACATATATACTGCCAATTTTCCTCCATTTCTGGAACCACATAGGCCAAAAAAAAAAAGTTTTGTGCTGCTATTGTGCTGCAAAGAGGTGTTGGATTGTGGAGCTTTACAGTTCAATAAGCCCATTAAACCAAATTGGGCATTTATCCTCACAGTGTGTTTCAAAGAGGGACTTTTAAAGCCGTAATATTTTTTGAACAGTCAGAGGTTTCCTGCTTTGGGTCAGTTTGCCTCATAGGAATCCCATTTTGCACCACTGAGTATCAGTTTATTTATCTCGACAGTAAATGTAGTTTGATGACTTAATGAGTTATAAAAAAAAATTCTATACTAATTCCATGATGTAATGGTTTGTATATTTTTTATGTGTATATATTTCACACTACATCCTATTTCTGCTAATTGTGGGTCAGACTTATAAAAAATTTGATGAAATCACTGGTTGTTGAGTTGGGTACAAAATCATGCAAAACAATGAAAACTGCAAACATATTTAAGGCATAAAGGGAAAAATGACCAGCTCCCATTATCCCAAGAGTCCAAAAAACAAACAAGCAAAAAAACAAAAGAAAAATACCAATCATTAAAATTTCTTTCATAATTTAAGAAAAAACACCAAATGAGATTACAAAAAGTCATCTCTTTTGTAGAGTGTATCATTGTTTTAAGCATCTGTCACCCTTAATTAAAGAGCATCTGGAGAGTCAGTATCAAAAGATGAAACTTGTATGTCTGCATGTGTCGCTACAATTGCCTATACGAGTCGTCTCTAACCATGCTGATGGCAGAAGAGGTTACTGCTACTTTCCAGGGAAGGTACAAATAAATAAAAGTGCTACTACGCCCTTTAGGGAAGGACTTTTAAAGGCTTGAATAGTACATGACGAGGGGTATTTATTTACTTTGAGTACAAAAACCCTACCACAAATTAGTACTCAGCTCCATTTGCGTTATTTTTAGTCCTGTGACCAAAATCATGTCAAGTAAACATGGATGAATGTTGAAGCTGAACAGATGAAGAAAATCAATGCTATTGAGATCATAACTCAATAGCTCTAATGAGGAAAACTTCAGTCTTTGTTTCTGGCCCTAAACAGTTTTTAAAGTTTCAAACAAATGTTTTTTTTTGTTGTTTTTGTTTTGTTTTGTTTTTTGCTAGCACATAGTGAATACCAACAGATTAGGTGCATTTCAAAGCACCAGCAGCTTTCCTCGATCAGTCATTTAAAAGGAAAACCACAGCGCACAGAATGAGAGAAGATATAACAACTCGTATGTGTAATATATTGTAACTGTATGTATGTATATTATAGCCACTGATTCACACAGACTGCCCAAAGACAGAACGAACGCTGAGAGGAGAGACGTGAAGCAGAGATGGGAGGAGAGGTGAGCACAAGTAAAGAGAGGATCCAGCCTCCCTCGGCTCTTGTTTCTCCTCCTCTCTCTCCTTCAGTCTCTCCTTCCTGCTGTTATTTACAACACCCTTTTCGGTACATGATGAAGGTAAAACTTCCACTACATATCAGACAGGGTATTCCATTCAGCTCAGTTAGTCTATATGAAACCATGTGCATAAACATTCCTATGACAACAGTAATGTACTGTACTAATACACATTAAATACGTATAATGATAATGACTATATATGGCGCGAGAGAGAGGCTAGAAGTAAACCCACCGTCTGGGTTTCCTGTCCACGTCCCTCGCCCTGCTCTGCACTTTGAAACACCCTGACAAAAAGTTGACTTTTTTCTTTATCCCCCCTCGCATCTCCTCTTTTTTTTTTTTTTTTACAGAGCCTCAAAACTTGCAAAACATCAGACGCAGTCCCTGAGAAAAGGTCGGAAAACATGTATTGTGTTCATTTTCAGCCTTTAAGGATGAATTCAAATGGGTGGGCTTATCATACAACAACTACTAATAAATTAATTTCAAAAGCAAGACTTGGCTACACAAAAGTCGGTGTGACCATCACAGGGTCAGAAGTATCACAAACAGGTTCGCCAACGGGACAAACTATTGGCTAGCATTAGTTCCCCCTCAGAAAGTCCTGACCTCGACCCGTCTGAAAACGTACGGGGCATGCTTCAAAGCTGGAGCCAAACCTGGAACCCAACCAATTTAAAGACCCTCTATGTTTTCTGCCAAGAGGAGTCGTTCAATATCAAACCACAATTACATCAGAAGTTTGTTGATGGTCATTAAAAGAACACAGTTAAACTCTCCAACGGGATATTTAGCCAAATATTTCTAGGGTTAAATGTAGAAATGTGAGCTGGTATGTGCACTGTTGCACACAAAGACAGAATAATTGTGTTTTTGAGGCACATTCCTGTTTTTATTGTTTAATTTTCTCAGTATGTCGTCACAATCATTTCACGACAAGACAATTACTTATTCCAATAAACTCAAACTTGTGCACCAACTTCCTGTTCGAAAAAAAGAAAAATCACTAGAATCGTTCCACCTCTGAAAGAGTCGCTTAAATTCATTGTTAATAAAGGCCAAAAACTAACATGATATCATGTTCACGGTAAATGTCTGTTAACCTTTTGCTGTAACTGTCCGTTCTCAGACTGTTTGGTGACCTAAAGCTCGTCCAGATGACTGAGTTAACCTCAATTTGTAGTTCTCCTGTTTTTCCACAGATTTTAATCAGAGATGTCAGCCGGTTTCAATTAAAAATATGACAGATTTAAATGAAATGCTGCCAGTAAAGCAACAACATTTGTAACAGCTGCTCCAATCCGATGTGCTGCATGGGCTTTTAACTTATTTGAGCTTTTGCTCCTAATATTACCAATCAGATACCATGGTTGTAGGGTTTTGGTGAACTTTAAATATACCTGAAAATAAATTTTAATATCTCAAGATGTATGTTTTGCTTGGCTTTTTAAATATTTTGCCAGTTTTGGGCTCTGAGATGTTACTGATGTTCCAGGATTTAGAGTCCTGAAGGGGTTTAAAAAGTGCAGAGAATAACTGCCTTACATATCTTGCGAGCTTCAAAAGACCCCATCAATAAGTGTTCCCCATCTCTCCTTCGTCTCTGCAGCCCGCTCTAACTTGCTGTGTGAGGCGACATTTTAAGGCCAGACTGGAAGGACAGGGGGGCCAAAAGAACGCAATGCTGCACTTCATTAGGGGGTTAAAATGGAGCTGATTGAATTGGAGACGCCAAGCATTACCGCGGCTCCCTGCTCCTTCTCTTCCTCGGCTCGGGGATGAGAGAAGATGCACAGCGTCCGGCAGTGTCAGTGTGGTTTGATCGAAATAACTTCTCATCGCTTCATTTGCGCTCGCATCAGTCCAGAGCGAGTTCACGCTCACTGCATCAAGGTCTGCTTCCGTCTTTTGTGCAGCGTCATCAACCTGCCAGGCTCGTCACACCAGTGTGATCTCCACTTCCTCCGTCTTGTCGCTTTTCTCATGCGGTCGCCTAGGTTGCTGTTTGGGTGGAGGAGGAGCGGCTCGCACCTGCAGCACAACGAAACGAATTAAAGTTAGATGAAACGCTGAGGTAATCACACAGGTGGCTAACTTTTCCAAAAACAAATATATTTCCGATTTATCTTCGTTTCTTAAGTTTTACTTCATTGATGAAAAACCAAATCATTGAAACCGTGTGTGGGATCACTTTTTCTTTTACAACAAATGTTAGGCATACAAATTTAATATTTGATTCATATTAACACTATTGCAAGTAATTGCAAAACATACATTGCAAAACATTTGCTGGGCCGGTGTACATAATCCACCTGCCCAAAGAGCAGATCATTTTTAAATAGATACTGTTTATTTGGTTGTGAAATTAAAACTGTACGGAAAACATTATTGAACAAATACTTTGAAAGATTTATCATCCAAAAAACGTGAACATGTGAATGACATCCTAGATGTCTTTGATACCGACCGGCCGTAGTTTACCCGGTCCGCCTCCTTCAGCTGTGAATCGCAGAGGCTGAGTCTGGGGAAATCCTGGAGACACTGGACTCCTGCCAGAGCTTTGATCTACACACAGACAAAAATACGACGGCATTAGAAAAGCTCTCCACCCGGCCATCTCTCTCAATCGATATGGTGTTTGAAGAAAGTTTTGAGTCAATCTCACTGTGAGAGGACAGCTGTCCCTTGTGTGAGGAGGCCGGCAGCGGAAGCTTGTGCTCCCCGTTGAGTGCAGTGGAGGGGGATCGCGGCAGAGGAGGGGGGGTGGAGGTCTCCGGGCTGGTGAAAGGGCTGATGGGAGGCTGGTCATACAGAGGCAAAGGAGGCAGGGAAGACGGCAACTTTGAAGATGGAGAAATCTAAAATAAACAAGTGACAGAAGGGCAGAGTTAAACGGACGTCTCCAGAAAGTTCTGTAAGCACTAAATTTATAAAGACATGATATATTTATAAAACAGACTTAAGTACAAAGTAATTACGGTAGTTGAAGCTCATTCTTGCCTGTCTTGAAATTAACATCGATTTACAGGGGAAACTTCAGTAGTCATTTTGTTCAATTGCAGAGAACCAAAGAAAAGATTATATCACATGAACTAATGCAATCTATTGTTGATTTATAAATTGAATGACTGGAGAAATACTCAGTTGGTATCATTTATTAAAAACAAAACAAAATTGTACATAAGAAGCTATTCTTTCATTGACGGAGTACAGTAACCTACACATTTATAGCTGGCTTTTGATATCGCATAAAAAAGTAATTTTTTTTCTAATGTATCAGGACATAAGGAACTGATCTTGATCTTGCTGAGAAGGTGTGGGGTGACTTGAAACGGGCTGAACAAAAAACCCCTGAAACATCTCAGAATGGGGCAAAGAAACCTCTCACTGAGTTAAAGGACAAAGAGGTAAGACCAGCTAGTAATCTGTTTATTTAAAAAACAGATTATTTTGGTGCTCACCTGTAATTAAATTACCTCAATTTCCAGATAAGATTAAACATCGATAAGTGAAACTTTCTGGCAGTGTTCTTATTTTCTCACATCACTAACTCCACAGTATATAAGCCATTAACTAAACCACTTCTACATTACCCAACCACTTTACCTCATGTAACACTTAAAAGTAACAAAATCTTCTTATGTTTGGTCTACGGGCTCAAAGGAAGGGAGAGGCTACATCCTTCCTGTTGCCAAACCTCTAATCGGGTAGCGCTTGGTACCACAGATAAGGACATTTTTCTCTAATTACGAAGCCAGATTTTGATGTACCAGGAACGCAACTATTCCGCTTCACTGTTTGTGAACTCTGCTGACAGATTAGCTGGAGAACAGACAGGAAAGGGTAGCAGGGGGGGGGGGTCCTGGTACAAAGTGGCACAGCAGATACCCGCCATCCCAGCCCTGAGGAAAGCCTGATAGCGCTGAATGTGCAGCTCAGGCGTTGATTATCTACGAAGCTCAACTCCACCTCTGCTTCCCCCAGTTTCCCAGCTGCACACAGACAGGTCAACCTCTGTTATCTGCAAGGTGACTTCCTGTGTGTTGCCGTACCTGTGTGTCATTCGGCGCTCCGCCGCTCGTCTCCCCATTCTCAGTCAGATCCTCCACCAGCACGGAGGGGAACACCCCCACCCGGCCGTTCAGCTCGCCCTCCCAGAAGCCGTCGTCCGTCTGAGTGTCGCGGTTCAGCAGGCGGATCACGGCGCCCTCGGAAAAGGAGAGCTCCTCATCCGCCTGGCCTTCGTAATCGTAAAGTGCACGGACGTACGCGTCTGCACACAGACAGAGAGAAAGCAACATGGACAGGCAGGAAAGCAATCAGTGTCACTCAGAGGGACTAATTATTCTCAGTAAAATACATTTCCTTGTCTGCTTTGCTCCTTATTGTTATGAAGAAAACTGTACTGCTGGAGAGGCAGAGATAAACAACACAGACAGCAGTCAGAATAATAATGAGATGTGATTTCCTCAGGCGTTTGCTTTAAACATGCAGGTAGAGCCGACACAAGCAGGAAGCAAAGCATAAGAGACTTCTAGAATAAAACAGGAAACACATGTAAACAAAGCAGGTTACATGTTTTCAGCGGAAGATCACAAGTACTTGGTTTTTGAAATATGTTTCAACAAATACAAATCTGAAAGGTGCGGCCTGCATTTGCATCTTCAGTTTATTTTTCTTCCACCACCTTTTGCTGAAACTACAGGTGCAAACTCTTTTGTGGCTTGTTTCCTCCAGTTTTGTACCTCTAGAGATGTGGAGATGTATTTGCAAAATACATCATGCTCAGAGAGTGTCCCTGAACAGCAACTGCCACAGATAAACAATTGGATTTAGGTCTGGACTTTGACTAGGCCATTCTAACATATGAACATGCTTTAATATAAAGCATTCTACTATAGTTCTGGCTGTATGTTGCTGTATTTGTGTTGTCATTTTACATTTTGTTTGTTGTCGTCTAAGCCCTTCTCCCACATATCAAAACTTTGAGACTTCTTGCGACTTTCTTTTTGGCATTTTTCCATTAGAGCATGACTAACAGGTTGTCTTGTCAGTAGATTCTCATACCTGATAGGTGAATCTGCAGCTCCTCCAGAAGTACCATGGTTCTCTTGCCTGCCTCTCTGATTAATGCTGTCCTTGTCAGCCCTGTCAGTTTAGATCAGAGGTGTTCATTTGTGGCAATGAGATTCATTTTGTGAGGCCCCTGACCTCAGCTCAAGAATGGTACAAATTTGGAGCGGATGCAGATGGACACCTTAAGTAATATGTTTTAGAATGAGATTTTCAAGTACAAATGCATCTAATTTTAAATGAAAAATGAGAAGGATAAAACATTAGCCATGTTTTGTTTCTTTTCATCTTACTGTGATAGTGACAACCAGAAACGTCCAGCAGCTTTTTAATCTCATTTACTGAAACTGAATACAGTACAAATAAAAATACATTAAATTGCTTTTCTTATTTTTGTTTCTGGGAATAGGCTGAAAGCATTTTCCAGACCAACAAAATTGAAAACATTTGGGCCACAAAAGTTATGAAATTGCATAAATCTATCCTGGTTTTTTTTTTAATTTTTTTTTTTTACTTTGTTTCATTAAAATACAGCATGTTATTTAATGCATGTTTATTGCCAAGCAAATTAAAAGATTAAAATTCATGTAAAGACATTTTGCGTTTTTCAGTTTACTTAAAAGTTCAAAGTTACTCAAAGTATCTTTTTAGTGAATTCTTCTGACTCTAAGGTCACTGAGTGCTTTCAACTTGCTGATTTTGGACCACCGCGGTTTAGGCACCACAGGTTTAGGTGGATTTTCAGACTATTGCAGGTTTGCAGTTCTGCAGTTTCATTTTGAGATGATCAACTGAATCACACTTTATGAGATTCCAAGAGCCCGAGGCATTGTTTTACAGCCTAACTCTACTTTAAACATCTCCACAGCTTTATCTCTGACCTGTCTGTTGTGATACTTGATCTTCATGATGCCGTATAATACTAATGCTCTCAAACAAACATCTTTGGCCTTCAAAGAAAAGTTTACAATGAGCTTAAATTACACATAGATGTAACATATTTACTAATTAGTATGCTTTTAAATTCAATAGATTTAGAGTAGTAGAAAAGGGCAGAAAACAAATGGATACCATGGATGGATAAAGAATGCTAAAGCCATCTATAATTTTTCTTCCACTTCACAGTTAATATATTACTTTGCAGTGGTCTGTTGCATAAAACCCAGTAAACTTCAATAAATCTTGTAGTTATATGTCTGCAAGCACTCTAGATTAGTCTGATCTAGGCCATAATTTGCTTAAACAACTTTTTCTTTAAATTGAAATTTTTAAAATGTTAATAGGTTTTGCTGTATTTCTTTTAATTTATAACAAACTGTCAGATCATTTAGCCCAGTTTGTGTTTTCTTCATCTGGATTCCAGAAAAGCAATAAATAGAAAACATACTCAGGGACAAAAAAAATAATAATAATGAAACAGAAAATACTTTAAAGTGCTATAAGTAGAACTGACCAATGATCTGATACATTTAGCTCCCCAGAATACGTACTGTTTGTGTCTCCGTTGATGCAGCCAGGATGCAGCTCCGGTTCGGTTGAATTAGAGGAGGTGTGTGATCGAGCGTCCAGTGTGGCCAGGGACTGGAGCATGCTCAGCAGGCTGTTGGAAGTCGGGAACTGGAGGTATTTTTCCGGCACATAGCCCACTTGACCCGTCTTGTTGCGTGCCTGGGAAAGACAAGCAGGATAAGAATCGATTTAGGGAGGTAGAGCCTGTTTCAGCTCCTCCATGTTACTGAGAGGGGTGGGTGTGTGTGTGTGTGTGAATACCTTGACCCAGTCCTCCATGTCTCCATCCTCAATGACCTCCAACATCTCCTGTTCGTCAATGGTTAGCTCATCCGGCTGAGATGCCTGCAGGGAAGACCAAGAAGGAGATAAATATAAAGATAAAAGTATAGCAGTCAATAATGGCCTCTGTGCTGTTTTATACCTTGTAGGAGTAGAGCACTTTGCAGGTTAGCGGGTAGTTGCGCAGGGTTCCAGAGGGACTGGAACTGCTGTCGTCGAAGACCTCCATGTTCTCCTCACACTCCTCTCCCTCTTCACGTTCCAAGTCCACTGTACCCTTTTGACACACAAACAAAGACCGAGTCAGAACCTGAGATAAAGCAAGGAGGAACTTGACGAAAAAGTTTCTCTCGCTGTTGAATAGTTAAAAAAATGTGGTGTGTGCTGAATCAAACATCAAGGTGTAAAAACACAAGTTCAATTTAACATGTCACTAAGATCTTTACCTATTCTAGCCTCAGAAACAACCCCATAAAGATGATCCGTCACCATTTACTCCTGCTGAGATTCTGCTCTGTAGCTTTTAGAAACAGGTGCTGAGCCCCTGCAGACCCTCCCTGTTTTGTTCCATGTGTTTCCCAGCTCACATGAATATCACATGATCCCAGCTAATGGAAAAATCCATCACACACACAGAGTGAGCCAGCTTAGGTCAATAACAATAGATTGTGTATGCATTTGCGTGTGTGTGTATGTTTGCTTTTGGGTGATTGTGTTTAGACATCACATTTCTGTTGACACGGTAAACTCTGCACCAGTGCAGAACAAAACTCATGTGTGTTTTGTACATGGATTAATCTCCAGCACTGATCTCCTGAACAGAGGAGTTCATGTCCAACCCTCACGTGTGGTCTGAAGGAATGAAACAAACAGAAAAGGCACAAAGCTTTCCACTGTCAATGGTTAAGAAAAATACTTACACTTGGTCATTTTGTTGTATTAACTGTTGATCTTAACTTTTCACTTAACAATCTGGAGTCTATGGACTCCAGAGGTCATGTAAAAAAGACTCGTATACGCGTCCATAGACTCCAGAGGGTTAAACTGACTGATAAAGATCCTTCTAGGGATAGGTAAACACTGTGATGCCGACATTAAATTGTCTTGATCTGTGTTTCCTATCAAATGGACAGTAATAATAGTAATAAAAAAAACATAATGTTTTAAAAAAAATTGACACTCTAATGTGACGTAAAGTACATTTACACTACATTTTCACAAGAACATACATTAGGTCTACATTAGTATCAGTATTGTGGATACTGCAGGCTCCCCTGTATCGATCTTGCATGTCAGCAGGTCAATGTCAATATTGGGCAGCGTTCAGGGAAAAATCACAACACACTAAAGCAGCCTATCTAGTCTCTTTCACTGGAAACATCATTATAAAGGCTAAATAACACTTCAGATCAACATATTGCACACAAACTAAAAAAAACAGTTTTAAGAACCTTGAACAAAAAAGGACTATGACTTAAAAAGGGAAACAAGAACCTGTGAAGTCTATTTGATGCAAAATGTTGATGAAGGACTTTATTTATTTGGAGGTAATAATACTGGCTAACAGAAGGAGTTTAAGTAACACTCTCTTTTGAACCAAACCATGTTTGGCATAATTCCAGCAAGTAAATTTTTCTGGCTAAAAAACAGAGCATGTGAAGTTTCTGTGATTAAGCACATTTTTTGAACAACTTTACGATAATTGCTTTTTTATCTGATCACTCTTCACAGCAAGCTAGACTCAAAGCAAATTTCTCCAGCAAGCATTAAGGTTTATGACAAGAACATGAGATACTTCACTCTTTATCAAACAAGCTCTGGCTTTGAAGATCCACCAATCAGGTTTTTCCAGTCAAATTTCTTTTTTCCCCACATTTGAGATAGCAATATAGATCTTTTGCCCCTAGTGGCCTTTCTTCAATAGTGAAGTGGCAGAAAAACAGGTTGTGAGAGAGAAGGGAAAACATGAGGTCAACAGGTCATGACTCAAACCGATGATGGCTGCGTCGAGGACTGAGGCCTCTGTACATGGATCGTGGGCTTTAACCCTGCGCAACGACCACGCCATGGTAATATAGATTTCTTTAACGACTATTCAATAGAGTCTTTGAATTTAAAAGACTCTATTGTAGTCCATAGTAATAATTAAATTACCCCCATCTATTAATCAGAACCTTTATGTGATGTTTTTATTTCAAATGTGCCACAACATACATGTTGTTGGTTGATGCATTATGTGCTGCAAATTATTTTTTAGTATTGGACACGCCAATCAGATTAGAGCCCATTATAGGAAATCTGCCTGGTTGACTGGTGGATCGAAGGCTGACATGCACTCTGCAAGTTCAGCGGTAACACACTTGACTGAAGGAGATTGCTTTTTTATCTGATCACTCTTCACAGCAAGCTAGACTCAAAGCAACAGTTATTATTTTTAACTGTTCCCTAAACATTTAGAGCCAATTTATTCTCCTTGGATGTGGAAGGCTTTTTAAACCACTGACAGAAACCACACTATAAAGAGGAAGTGATTTTAGACATGGTTATAGATGAAGAAGAGGGGAGGGAAGTTCTGGCTGTGATAAAGCATAACCTCATGTCCAGTTGTTTATTGAGGATATATTTTGGTGTCAACATGTTTGTTGTGTTAGATTACTTTTATGTACTTTGTAGAGTGGATTAAAACAACAACAACAACAACAAAGAAACCAGCAGCTGTCTGTGAGACAGATCCCATTCCAACTCTGAAGCAAAAAATCCAGCATGTATTTCAGTAATAACCGAATAAAAATCACCCAGCAGATCTCAGTGTTACAAGTGGTGCTGCTGAGAGCAAAACCAATGGCAGCTTTTATTGTTCTTGGAGGTAATAACTATGAAAGTTATGTTGTAATGAAGGCAGTGGCTGCTTGAGAGACTTGTGGGTTTGTGCCTCACAATATACATTTCAAAATGTGTGGCTCGATCCCATGAGGGATGCCTTTTGTTGGCATTTCAAGTAAAGTAAAAGTGAAGTAATTAGCGAAAAACGAGCCAAATTCAAATTTAAAAAAATAAAATCCTAGCCGACAGTGCTTTGTGTCAGTTAGGCTCAAAACAGAGATATAATTTTGTCTGCCCCTCTGTGTCTCACTCACACATGACAGTTTTCAGAGAGGATTAATTACCATAGCAACAGAACACCGAGAAAAGCAGAAAACTACAGAGATGGCGGAGCAAAATTTTAGAACTACAGTGACGCCACCTTAATGGAACAATTAATACAGATAAGATGGCAGAAAAGCAAAAAAAAAAAAAAAAGTTCCATATGACTCATGAAACTAAACAGACAATAATTTTGGGCTGTCAAAATAAGAGCATCACATCTTACATTTTGTGACCAATAACAATACTTGTTAATCTGTTGCTAAGAGATAAGGGCGATTTCTGGTAACCAAGCGACATGAAGTAAACATAAAATTTTTACTTTTGCAAAATTTACCAAGTCTAAACTTGTTGTGCCTAAGCAGATAAGCAGTATTTCAAAAGAACTTATGTTTTATAAACAATAATATTCATTGGTATTAATTTAGTGTTAAGAAAGGACAGTCTGTTACATTTTCTGGTAACAAACTGCCACGAAGTATAAATCAGATTTTTACTTTTGTGTTGATTGTCTGTTTTTTAATATATTTACCATCAATGACCAAAAAGAAAAACATTTTCACTTTTCTGCAAGATTCACTAACTGCAGAATTCTTAGTATAAGGTGAATAGTATTTCACAAGAGCAGAGGATATCTTATGTTTTTTCAACAATAATATTTGTTGCTGATCTGTTGCTAAGAGATGAGGGCGATTTCTGGTAACAAAAGAAATGTTACTCATGGAACCTGATGGGTTGTTGATTGGAGCTAAACACCCTCAACACACAGCCAGAGCTAGAGTGGAGTGTTTTAGAGCAAAGCATCAAAGAGATATATTAGAACAGCCTAGTCAAAGTTCAAACCTAAAACTGCTCAAAAACAATCTTTAACAAATCTGTAATATTAGGAAGAAATGGTCAGTCATACCTGAATTGACTTGGGAACTGTAAGTCATACAACTTTCAGCTTTTACTTGTAGTGGTAGCTATACATAGTTCTTGTTGGTCTATTATAAAATCTCCCAAAAATTTTATAAAATGTGAAAACGTCTAATAGGTATGAATACATCAGCAGGATACTGTTAATCAGATGAATGGCTTTCAGATAACATTTGCAGTGTATTTTATGATACAGTTACATAAAGCAATCTATTTAATAGTAGCAGATTACTTGGACGTACTCTGAAACTGTCACACATTTAGACTGTAGGTCAGTGCAATGTTTAGGGTCAGACAGTATGGATTTTTCAGCATATAATGGCATTATGTTCTCTTGTTTTCCTCACCCCTGCATCCAGTTTCACTTCAGGGTTATCACTGTGTTGCTACCTTCACCTCACCGCTCTCTCTCTGCATCTCATCACACCACTTCTCTCGTTCTTTTTCATGCTTCAGTAATTGTCTCCTCACCGCTCCTCCATTGCAGAGCACAACTCCACCTATTGTCCCCACTTCTTCCCATTCATCTCCTGCAAGATTCCTCCCTCCCTCTCGCTGTGTTTTCTCTGTTCTCTTTACACCCCAATGTCTCGCCCTCTTCCTCTCCGCTGATAGCTGCAATATCCTGTGAGCAGAATGCCAAATGATTCCCACAGAGCAGGCAGACTACGCTTTAGTCACCTTGACTGACAGGCGCAGACACGTCCATTGAAAAAAAAAAAATAAAACACAAAACAATTTCTCTAAGGGATAATTCTTCTAGGCAAAGAAGTACTTACTTCAAAGTAAAGATAATGTGAAAACCCTCACAGTTTTGTTTATGCAGTGAAAAAAAACCACTCCATTGTAGACTGTATTGATTGTTTTTAAATGTAGTTTAAAAGAAACCCTGCACTTTTAGATTAATTCAGTTTGTTGACTAAAAATTATGCAAAAACATAAACATCCAAAAATGTCAAACTAAATGTGATGAATACTTGATGTAACTTTTCTTGATGTTGCCTTGCTTGTGGAAAATGACACAATGTCAAGATCTGACAATGAGGCATCATCTCTTACATGAGATACGCTGTTCAGATATTATGTAGTTCATTTACAATCTCTTATTTTCTAAACAATCTGACCTGCTGATGCCAGTTTGCTTTGAAAAGCCATAAATTATACTGTACATGTGACAGACTGGCGACCTGTCCAGGGTGTACCCTGCCTCTCGTCCGAAATGTTCGCTGGAAAGAGGCACCAGGACCCTTCCCGACACCAATAGGGACAAGGGTGTACAGAAAATGGATGGATGGATATATTGTGCAAAAAATGTTTTTAAGGTTTTGGATTAATTGAACTGGAACTGCCTTACAAATGTAGTTAATATAGTAAAATAAAAAAAAAGGACTTTCAAAGCTATTTCTTTGAAGCTGACTGAAAAAAAAATAGAGATATATGTACAAAGTAAAATTTTACTGAAAGAACAAAACCATCTCCTAGGCACAGAACAGTGTTTTTTATTTTATCTGTTTTTTTTAATTTATTTTGTCTATTATTTTTTAAGACCTTTTACTTTTAGTATTATAGCACTTTTGTGTGGATGTGCATTGCACTGTGTTCTAATAAAGGTGTTAAAAATACATATTAATTACAAATTACTACTAACATCTGTCGTCAAGTGGTTGGATCTGCCGAGTCCTTTCACTGTTTTGACAATTTAGAAATAAACTCCCTGTATTATAACAACAGGTTCAAACATGCTGATTTGGAGCAACACAGAGAGTGAGGGGGAAGTGTCTCACCGACAGTGAGGGATCGTGGGTAGTGTAGGTGGCCCAGCGTTCATTTTCCAGCTCCTCCATCACCTACAGTATGCACAGAGAGAGACAAACAGGAACATGCACACTCACTGAAAAGATATTTATAAACACACAAACAGCACCCAATATTTCACACTTAATTTAACAACTCAGACAGTGAGAAGGTGAAGCACATGCACGCAGACATCTTGTGTGTTTTTCACACCTCCGAAAAAAAAAAATTTAAAAAATCACAAACCTGGTTCATTGCACTCTTCAGCCAGGTATCTACAGCCACTCCAACTTGCCGCAAAAGGTCCAATCGAGCCTCAGCTTTCAACTTTATTGTCTTTGGAGAAAGAAGTGATAAAAAGAGGTAAAACATATTTCAGTTTCTGCTGAATTATTTTCTGTTTTGGTAGTGTTCCCCTGAGTGGAAACTGTGAATTAATTTGACCTCAAAAATGATACATTTGTCCCATGTTGTGACCTTTATAAGAAATCTTGCCAGTTCTTTTAATGCGCTGTAAACACTGAGAAATGAGAGAATGCGATAACACTGGAACAGCCAGCTGAGTGATCGCTGATTTTCACATGCAGGAGGTTCTTCCATCTTTTATCCTTTCTCCTCAGTTTCGGTTTCTCTCACCTGTTTTTTTATCAATTTACTCTTTTGTTTCCAGATTCTTTCCTCTCCCTCTAATGTTGACAGAGCAGACGGATAGCTGATAGGCTAATCGCGCAGGGGACTTAAGTCAGACTCGCTTACTTTAATCAATAGAGACATGCTCCACTGAAGTGTATTGCTTTTTTCTATTACCAGCAATGAACACCAGATGAAAAAGACCATTCTTGGTTCACTCTACTAGGCCCCAAAGATACAAAATTGATAGGAAAAGTTGAAACATCGCCTCTTACACTGCCTTATGCTGCTGCTTTAGAGAGCTATCAGGAGTGTGTCATTAGCATAGCTCAATAGAAGCAGCTAACAGTGGGAGTGATCGCTGGTGGGCAGGCAGCTTCAAGTCAGACAATCAGTCTGGCTGAGGAGCGTTAATCGATACGATCATCACTGAAAGAAAGTGGAAAACTAGATGGAACGATAGACCAGGAGAGAGTGGCTGCAGGAGAAAAATACAACTGAAGATAATACATGGTAACAAACAGGGACATCGGGACAGACGACTGTAAATGTGGGCAGAATTCAGGTGAATTCCAAACCTGAAGGGAAAACGTCAAACGACATAAATGCATAGATACACTAACCTATGAAATGGGAGCTTTTTGTGTGTAATAAAGTTAAAGTACATAGGCACTAGTAAAGTAGCTCTTTAACTTCAGATGGAGAGGTATATTGCCATATACTTGATCGAAATGACAAAATATAGGTGTCATTCTTTCATAACTGCGCTCATGTCTCTCATCCAACCTGTATAAACCTAATGATGGAGAGAAGCACCAAATATGTCTACAAATCATCATTGTCCAGCTTTTTTAGACACCATTCGAACCACTCTGAGACAAACACCATGACAAAAATAAGCCCGAAAATAGAAACATGTGAGTAGGCTCATGTGTGAAGCAGCAGTGCCTATTAAACAATATAATTTGAACTAATGCATTTTGTGTACTGAATTTATGTAAAAGATGTCTGTCTCTCAAAATATGAAAGAGGAGAAAATTAAAATAAAAAAATATTTAATACCCAGTTTTCTTATTTCCATACCTTTCCAGATTTTTTAGCATTGTGAATTCAAATGAAATCTAGCAGTTCTGCCCAAAAGATTGGTCAAATACCCAGCCAGAATTATGACTGAACCTCATTTATTAGCTATGGCTGAGGTGCAAGATAGAGGCTGCATGCATATATTTAAGCCTATATTTAGCATTTTCATAATGTGAAGATTAGAGCACATTCATAATAAACTCAAACTTGTGCACCCACTGAATTTCACTGACACTACATGGCGTAGGAACACTTCACCCGAAGAAAAATTATTGAAAAAAATCCATTAAAGTCCCAAATTAATAGACGATAACTGACCACGATGAGAGCATGTAATCCTCTGACTGAAACAGTATGTCTGTATGTTTCTAAGAAAGAGCCAACACCAACACTAGAAGAACATTTGAGATTAATACTTGACCTCAGAAGAAGGAGGGGTGGTCAAATCAGCATCTAGATTATGCCTTAATTGAATTTAAGTAATATCTTTTGTTCTGCCTTTATAATTATAAACTCAGAACTCTGTGATTAGCTCATCTGTATGAAATGAGCACATCAATTATTTAGTGACTTATTCATGGGAGAAATGATCGCCTGCAAGAGCAAAAGAGCTAAAATTCAACTTTAGACAGGGGGAAGAAGGGCGAAATGAAGGGTATATGAACAAATTGTGGTACTTTATAATAAATAGGTTCCAAAATTAACAGCTGGACAAGGTCACTAATACAACACTGCCTCTAAATTATCATTTATAGACCAAATTTCTCAAGATACAACATTAAACAAGGGTAACATTAGGCCTCACGGTTCATTTTTGGACATGCAAAGGAAGAGGTTGGCAAACAAAGGGATCTATAAAAATGAAATAAGGACAGAATTCAGACATTTAGACCTTGAAGAGTTGCCAAAAAAACTGATAGAATCTAGTTGAAAAGACAGGAGACGACAGTGTCCTCATTAACAGTGAGACGTGTCTCATCTGTGAAGATTAATGCATAAATAATTGATTCTCCTGCAGAAAGAAAAGATGAGTCAGAGAAAAAGATTGTGACTCTGACTGTTCAGATATGTTCATCTCAGTTCTTTATCTCAAGAGTCGATTTGTTTTCGCCTTTAAATTTCTCTAAATGATCTGAATGTGTGCAGCAAGAAAATGATATGAATCACAGTTTTGACTTTCGTCTGGGTGATTAGGAGGATTAAACTAAGGGATTAGTAGATTGTTAGGAAGGAAGCCACCATATTTGCATCCATATGGTCAAAGACTAGTTAGCAGGTGGCAGGAACAGTCGAGGAGAATGCTTATATTTACAATGGGTGCTGGAGAAACAAAACTTATTTGTGAATGTCTACATCATTTAGTATTTCAGCATCAGCGTGTAAATTCAAACAAAAATCTCTAAATACTGTTTTATACTTTATTCTTGACAGTATGTCTCCATAGGTCATTTAAACTGTTGCTGCTAAGGGAAAAGAGTTTAATAATTTATTGTTTGCCAGGAGCCCAAAAGATCAAATCTTCTGTGACCAACCAGCTCAGAATAAATGCTCCTATTGATGCAAAATAATTATATCAAGACCCATTTACGTGTTTTTAATTCATCTAATGTAACATGATATAAAGGTGTCAGGGTAAAGCCTTCCAAGTCCAAAAACTGTACACAATATAAAGTTAAAAGAGAAATCTGAAAAGCAGGAATTAAATCTCATTGGAGTTACACACCTCAGCTTTCCGCATGATCTCTTTGGTGTCTTCGATCTTCAGCTCCAGATCTAGTCTGCCCTGCTCAGTGGGAGGCAGGCCATGACTTTCACACTCTTCCAGAGACTAAACGAAAAACATTTGCATTAGAGGTGTGTGTTTGTGCTTTTTACACCTAAAAGTTATTAAACTTGGCAGAGTTTAATAACTTCATATTTGCAACATTTTTGCCCTTACTCGCTTGCAGTGAATAATATTCTTGTGCTCTCTGGCCACTCTGGTTGCCCATTTTCTGGCCTCTTTGTTCAGACTGTGCTCCTCGGTCGTTCCGGACTCCGACTCCAGCTGACGACTCTGGTACACACAGCCACACAAAGAAACAAGCATAGGTAAACACACACGCATCCAGCCACAGGCATGTAAACACAGACGAGAACAAAGTCAATGTTATAGTTCCAGGGAAAATAATTAATACTCATTGAACTTTTTCACACGCTATCATACTGTAACCCCAAACATCAGTGTATTTCATTGGGATGTTATGTGGCAGAGCAATACACTGTAGTGCTTAATTCTGAAGTGGGAGGAAAATGATACATAGTTTTCAAAATGCCTTACAATCTGAAATGTGTGGCATGCATTTCTATTTAGCCCGTATTGCATTATACTCACAAATAAAATCCAGTAAAGGCAATTGCATTCACAAGTCGACATAATTGAAAGGTTTAGGTGACTTCGAAAATTTGTTAATTCTTATCTTCTACATCACAATAATGCACTACTTTGTGTTGGTCTACCACAAAAAGCCACAATAAAACACAGCAGATGTGTTTGTGGCTGCAACGTGATCAGATCTTTAAAATGTCAAGGGATTCTGTATTTTGCACTGCAGATGCTCAAGGCGTGTGATTATGCTGAGGCTAGTTATTAAGCTGAGAAAAATGTGAGCGTGAATGTTTCCTTCTCAAATAATTAATACAC
This sequence comes from Brachyrhaphis roseni, assembly GCA_903066815.1. Classification (NCBI taxonomy): domain Eukaryota; kingdom Metazoa; phylum Chordata; class Actinopteri; order Cyprinodontiformes; family Poeciliidae; genus Brachyrhaphis; species Brachyrhaphis roseni. Next base: position 97,194 of record CAEFZY010045862.1, read on the forward strand.
CATGTGTTGCAAAGCTTTGTTGTTATCCTCACAGATCAAATTGCTATTAAAACCGCATGTGGAAGACTGACAGTGTGTGAAAAATGCAAGCGTGTGTATTTGTGTGCACAGCAACAAATAAAGAGAGCAGGAGGTGAAGAGAAACAGTCCAGTTCTGTTTATATGCTGCTTTGATCTGTTTTATACAAATTCAGAAAAATATGTCTGCTTAACTACAACCATCTGTCTCAATTACTTACCATTGATAAAATAAGTAAAACTAGTCATTATTAAGAGCTTCTTACATTTACAAGAATATCTTAAAAAATGCGGTACTTATGTGTGAAAAACTGAAAAGAAATGTGAAATAATAACCTCTGAAAGCAAAAAAACAAAACAATGCAAACTGATCCTTAGGGTGCACAGATATTAATAACTTATCTGTGGTCATAAACCGCATAACATGGGATACTCATAATTTGATAATAAATATGCGTCATGCTCTTGTACAGAATATTTTAACTGTGTCTTTTCATGCAAGTCATACCTATTAATTAAGTGCTGATTCAGGAACACTGGGGCATTAATCCAGCTAAGTATAGGTGTGAAGCTGAAAGTATTACACAGGAGATTTACAGCTTAATTACATTTGGGCGCTGGAGATTCGAGGGGAGTGAAGGGACCAAAGCAGATCTCTAGATTAAAAACAGTGGCAGTGAGATAAAATGCCACGGAAAGAGGGTCAGCTAATTTGTTCCTTACCAGTGTGCTGAAATTATTGGGCCAATTTCTATAAGCTTTCTGAAAGCGGGAAAAAACCAAAAAACATTATGCTGCTTTAATATAATCTGTGTATTATTTTTTACAAATACAAATCTTTTTACATACATCAGTTCTTGTCTATAGTTTTAGTCTAGCTATTCAAGTTAATGTCTCTTAATAATTGAAAAGTCCCTCTGACTCTAGTCAATCTAATCAATCACTCTAATTTCAAAAATAGATTTTTTTATTCTCCTTTGAATAATATTTCTCAAATTAAAGGTTGGATTTTTATAATTTTTTTCAAAGCAAGATTATGCAGCTAAATTAAAAGAAAGTTGTTTTGAGACATTTCACACATTTGGTGGTGGAGGACACTAACTACTTGGATGGTTCAAAGCATTTTGAATTATACTACACTCCCATAAAAAGCTCAGCTGTCATAATAACACTCATTTGGATTAGTGTGTAGAAATAACAGTGGTTAAAGAGATGGTGAGGCTCTTGGTTAAACAGCAGTGTGCGTTAATGGGCAGTAATGAATCTGCTGACGCAGGCTTCAATTTAAAAGTGTAAACATTCATCGAAGATTGCTGCTTGTTGCATGTCATCCTGTCATTCTGACCATGTGTAGCTTTAGTTTTTAATCATATTCTGAGTAAACAGCAGCCCCAAATAGAAAAACCTTAGATTGTGGTTCTAAGTATCTACACCCATTTTTAATTGGAACATTTAGAACTCACATAGTCTTGTCCTGTTTTCCCAGAAAAAAGGGATCTGTCACCACAGCTGGTGGAGCTGTAATGCTGCCCAGACAAACATAATTTATCATAATGAACAAGACATGCATCACACTTAACTCAGGACATCATCATTTCTTTAAGAGCTGTTTTAATGGATTCCTTTTAAAGCAAATGGGGCTTGAGACTCCAGAGTGTCTGCGGTAGAGTAAGGGTACTTTTATTCTGACTGTTTTTTGTCTCTACATTGAATAATGCTGCACTAAAACACCAACAAAGACCAATTTTTGGAGCCTATGTCATCTCATTAGAAACTTGACCTTTTTGTGTTGGGCACTATGTGGCAGTACAGACTGCAACTCACGTCTTCTGAGTCTGTCCGTAACTTCTTTGAACACACAGCAAAAAATAAATACCCCAAAATAAGAACAAAGAGTTTTGATTTTTCATTTTCACCATTCTGTTGGATTTCAATGGAGGTTCAATACAGAGAAAGAACAGAAAGGAATACAAAAACAAGAGATCTCCATCTTCTTAGAGACATTTTTTAAGCCTGCATCTTGCAAGAATATGCAATAAAAATTACGAAATACTTTGAGAGACGGCTTCTGGATCACACCAGAGCCTGTGTGATCCCAGACGTTGATGAGCAGCAGCTTGCCTGCAAAGCTAATCAATCTACTGAAGATGGTTTCACCTGGAGCCTTAACACCAAAAAAAATTATGTGCTGCTCCTCTGCATATTTAGTTTGACACATCTGTCATGTATTTATTTTAATAAGAAAATAAAGTCTATCAAGAAATATTACAACTTCCTCGTATATGAAATTGGTTACAACAGCCTCACAGTGTAAACACAGTAAAATGATCACAAGTTTATGACCTGGTTGTAATCCTGAGTGCGACTGGCTTTTCTCTCGTGCTTCTAAAGTAACTAAATCAAAAAGTTTAAGGCAATAAAGTCCCTTTAAAATTGGCTAAAGTTACACCTTCCCAGTGAGCTTTGAGCAGTGGTTTCATCTAAGTTACAAAGAATAGTAGTTGCTGAGCCATAATCATCAATTACAGTTTTACTGCTTAAAATCCTGCCTTTTAAATATTGCCATGCAAGTTTTTCTCCCACTTGAAGCTGCTGAGTAGCAGCAGTGGAAGTTTCCGCCTGGAGTTTGCAGACATTGAGGATCTGTTTTGGACTTCACATTGGAACCTCTCTGAAACCTACGAGGGTAAATTGAAGTTTCTGAAAAATGAGTTTCAGCACATACGTCCAGGGCTTCATAACTGGAACTGGCCTCAAGATGCTAAATGTCCTTAAGACTACAAGCAGCATAATGACAAAGAGGAAAGGGAAGAAAGCGGTGGTTTTAACACAACTTCATAATACTCTAATACTGTGCAAAATTTTTACACAATAAAAAATAATGCTTCTAAAGTAATTCCATACAAAAATGTTCTACATGGCAACACTGACAGTTCTATCTGTGCTGAAGCTTGTAAAAGAAGCTACAACATCATCCTTTCATCCATTCAGAGCAAATTAAATTAAATTAATAATTACCTAGGCAGTCAAAAATCACTTGAGGCAATTAACTAAGCTTTCAGTAAAGTTTTAGTTGACTACTACATGTTGAATACTTGTTCAAGTACATACAGCATTACCACAGCAGTCAGATATGATGATGGTGGTGTGGATGGTTTGTGTCAGGAATGAGGATGGGAATGCTAGCAGCTGATAAAACTACCTGTGCCAGGGTCATTCTCATGGCACTGACGGGCGACGGCTCAATGTCCACCAGCTGCTGCACCGAGCTCAGAGTCTGCAGCACGCTCCCACAAAGAGGCACACACATAGACAGGAGGCATCCAAACATACACACACACACAAGAGCAGCAGCAGTGAAAGCACACAGAGTCAGGGAGGGATTAATCAGGAAGAAAATAGATCAGGGTACAAGTGTTAGAAAATGTTGAAAAACTGGGAAATACATGGCAGGATTAGAGCATTGTTATGCAGAAATACAGCTGCTTGACAAAATGTTCATACCTGTTGAACTTGTTAGCTTTATGTTATATAACAACCACAAGCATAAATGTTTTTTTTATTGGAATTTTATTTGATTGACTAAAGTAGCCCATAATTAAGTAGAAGAAGGAAAATGATGTGTGATTTAAGGGCAAAGGGCAAATTGCTGGAACAAACCTTGTTAGAGGCTGTAAAAGACTTAAGTCTGGCACAGAAATTCAGTTTCCATCAGGAGCAAAGCCGAAAACATACAGTCAGAGGTACAGTGCATTGGTTCAGATCCCAGTCAAAATCTGGACTGCAACTCAATAGAGAATCTGCACCAAGACTTGAAAACTCATCTTCACAGATGTTCTTTTGCAATGAGGAACGGGTGATAATTTTAGTCTCCAGATGTCCAAAGTTGACAAAGCCACAACCCAAAAAAAAAATCAGAGGTCAGTTTGCATTTAAAGGTTTCACATCAAAGTATTCAAAGGGGATGATTACAATCTCAAACCCCAAACTTGAAATGTTTACTTTGAATAACATGTACCGGTACCCTTTTCCTCCCAATTACACACAATTTTCTGTTGAACCATCACATAAAATTCTAATAAAATACAATAAAGTTTGTGATCGTAATGGTAAAAAATGTAAAACAAAAAGATCAAGAGGTATAAATAATTTGGCATGGCAGTGAAGAAAAAGTTTACACAAGGACTAAAAAAACTGTCAGAAGAGGCACAAAAAGTAGATGAGAAACACGGGAGCACAAAGTGACTCATACAGAAGAGAAATGGACTCTGGAACTGCACCAGAGTGGAATTAGGAACTTTGTCCACAGAAACATTTTTCATTGTAGCCATAAAATACTTAACAAGATCCCAAAGGAGTGAAACAGCACAACTCTGGATGATTTATTCACAAAGCTTCTGATCATTGGACAAAATTCTTAAACATTTTTAACACCCAACAACCAGCTGAATTTCAAAGATTTTTAGCCTAAATTTATGTAAAAAAGATTAAAGAACTAATAAGATAAGCTCCCAATGGACAAACAGTATTTAATATTAAACTTAGAACAAAGAGGTGATTCATGTTTCTGTCCAGTTGTCACCAGACACAATTTAGCTCGATCACTCCCATCTTATGTAAATAGTATAACGAATGCACAAGTGAGACTGATCAGAGTTGCTTCTTAGTCTCTTTTGTATTAATGCAGTTCTCCATGATCATCAGTATACAGAAAGAAATGTGATATTGCAGATCAGAAGTGCCACATCTGGCAAATGAGGAGGCTGATTTCATGTCAAGTGTCTGAGGGAGAGTCACAATTTGTTGTTTTACACAATATAGAGTTCCTGTCCTGCTGCAAACTGGTTTAAAAACAAACAATGAAAGAGCAACCCTTAACGTGTACAGGTATTAATGCATCATCAGTGCGTACAGCTTTGGGACTCTCACCATGTCATATTCGCTGGCCTGGAACTGGAAGTCGTGCGCCTTGTGAAACACAGGGTTCTCTTGCATGAACAACTGCTGGTTGAACTCCTGTATTATCTGAGGAAGAAACAAGAGCAGACTATTAATGCTTTCATTTTGACTATGCTGCAGTCGAATGGAACTTCAGTAACTCTAAACTAACTCCAGCTGCTGATTTCTGGGGAGGGAGGAAACACCAAGCCTTTTCATTGAAGATCACTCAAGGTAAGTGCTTCACAATTATACTTCAAGTCTGAGCTGGACGTTTTTGACAATCACTTCAGTGGTATTCAACGAATGGAGCATCTGTTGGATTTCATGCAAAAGGTTTCAAATGTAGATGTCTAAGCTTTTTATAAGCTTTTCATTTCTATTTGATTAGTAAAGAAAGCATCCAGATAAGGCTTCTTATCTACTTGCAAGACTATTTTCCACTTTAATATTTGTGCATATATTCCTAATATTAGTGTGTAAATAGCCAGCATGCACAGTTAGGGAGAACATTTCTGGAACAGGTTTTTTCAAGAGGTAAATTTTCAGAGAACAAACAACAAGATATACGTTTTCAAAAATAATATTACCTATGTGTGCGAGACTGCTGAGCTTGACTCCTTAAACCACGTGACTGCAACACGAGTAGTTTCTTGTATGTCCTTTAAATACTGAGAACTCTGGAAGTTGGTTTTGCAGGTGGGGACACATCATTGAGCTAATACTATGGCAAATAATAATGGAAAACTTTAGATGCCGATTCACTGCATGTGCCTCTAGGTTGTCTTTGGATGTCTGGTGGACACATTTAAATTGGAGACCAAAATAGGAACGTTTGTTAAAATTTCAGCTGGTGTGTTTTGCTTTCACACTGCACTCTGTCAAATCAACAAAACCCTTTGAAAAACCTGTTCAAAGGTTTGGAGGTGCTGCATCATGAACCCTCTGAAGAAGACAGGAGTACAATTTCCTTCTTCACAAAACAAACAAAATGGAGTGGCATCAGATTTTAGCTGTAGTAGGATTTCTCTTTTGTCTTTGATAATACCTCTTGTGCTAGATTATCGCTTTGTTTTGGATGCATTTACCCAGAATGCCCTGTGCTATAGTCCGCCTCCTTCTTTAATAGCGGATTTCTGGTCCGCTTGCATCCTCATATGCATTCAAACCGTGCCGAATCCACTTCAACCGAACCAATACCTAGATTTTTAGATGGACCAGAGATAAATAGTTTTTGGATAGACTATGAACTAATGAGTGATAGGGTATGGTGAAAGTAGGGTAAATATTTCTTATTTGTTGAAAATTTGCAGCAGCCATCACCAGTTTGTCCTCCTTTGCAGTTCATATATTGAGTGAATGTTAAGTCACGAGACAGGAGGTCTATGGTTTTGTTTGAAAACATCACATTTAAATCCAACCACTCCTACTGAATTTCACAGACATTTACAGAGTTTGCATTCAAATAAACTGATAAAAGATTTTATACACCACGACCCTTTTAATCTCTGTTCCTTCATCCTAAAATGAACTTCTAAATTAATTTGACTCACCCTGGAAGATTTTTCTAAGAGGAACTGGAAGGTGCTGTGAGTGGCCTGCGAGGCCTCTAGCTCAGTGCGGCACAAAGCCACCAGGTAGTCCTTCACATGCTCATAGATTCTCCCATCCAAGGCCTTGAGGAAAAACAAAGAAAAAGATAACAGGGTTACACTGAGAAGAATGTTAGTTCAGTATAATTTCACAATATTTTGTATCACATACTTAGCAAGAAAAGTAAGTAAGTATTGTTTCTTTGTTATAACAATGCTTTTTGTCAATTAACTGTATACCCTCAAAAAGCTTGTTTATTTCCTTTCCATTTGTAAGAAAGAAGACTATAAGTAAGAAAGAAAACAAAGCAGCTGTTTTCACTTATTGTTTTGGTTCAACCAAACAATTAGGAGTTTGGATGAACAGACAGAAGGACATTTTAATGAGGTATGAGGCTCAAGTGATCCGCCAAGAAGAAGGCCACACTGCCAAATACACAAATCAGCCAGTGGGAAAAAGAAAAGACTGAAGCTTATGGGGAGAAGAGGACAGCAATGTGTAGTGTTCACACAGCTGCAGAGGAAGGTAAAAGAGTTCAATAACAGAATGACCACACACCAACTCACACTTCAGCTTTCAAATATTTATGCACAAATAAACGAATCTGGCCAAATGTCTTGCCAAATGCCATCAGAAGCCAGAGTCTTCAAAGAAAAATACAAAAATATTTGATTTGATCTCTTTGAAATTATGATGTTCAAACTATTTAATTTTCCCTTTTATTTCACTTGGTGTTTCTGATATCCTTACAGAGCACTCTGAGATGTTGCTGTACAAAATTAAAAGCACCCACATGTTTTCACACACACACGCACGCACCCCCACACACACACACCACAGCATCATAACACAATAGGATATTGACAAGAAAATTATGTCATCAAGGGTGGGCAGTTGGCTGACTTAACTCTGCTTGTTCCCTCATCAGTCTGGCCATTTCCTTCTCGCCCTTTCTTCCCGTCCTCCCCTCCTCTTTTTAGCCATTTATGGTAGTGCTGAAACAAAGTGAGTCAGCTTCCAGAAAAAGCTCAGACCCGGCACAGCTGCCAGTTGGATGGTGTGTGTGTGTTTTTAGGCGAGTGACTGCATTGGCCCGAACAAAGCAGAGCACACGGGAGAGCAGAGGTGCAAAAAGTAACTATTGGCACCAGCTTCGACCAGAAGAGGGAGACGTGGAGCTGCTCCTGACCTCCTACTACAGCTGTTGCATCAATAAGGACAACAGTGTTTATGTTTAGGATGTAAGTTATTGCTGCAGCCAGATGCCAGAGCAGTCACTCAGGAGAATATTTAAATTTAAACAATTTAAAAAACTATGCTGGTTTTCTCATATATCTTGTACCTAAAACCCTTGTTTTCTGTCACGTATGTACAATAAATTGATAGTTGATGTAATTTTATTTTGTTGAAGAAAACATTTCAGCTTTAACAGATTTTTGTTCTAATTAAATCAACAACAACTTCCCTCTGCCACATGTCATGATATAGTGCCTTGCGAAAGTGGTGATTTAATGTAAAAATGTAGCTCATGAAAAAATAGTAGCAGATTCATATTAAAATTAAATAACTGGAAAAACTATACTCAAATTAAATATATCAAAACAAACCTCTCTAGGGTGCCTTGGGAAAGCATTCAAGCCCCTTGCGTTTTTTGTTTTTTTTCTTCTTTTTTTTCATTGTACAGTTGCAAACTTTAATGTGTTTTATTGGGATTTCATGTGATACAAAAACAAATACCAGTAAATAGATGTAAAGACAAAGGAAAAGAGTACATGGTTTCTAACAGTTTCTACAAATGCAAATCTGAAAAGTGTGGAGTATGTATTTAGCAACTCAATGGCAATAATATATAGCAGTCTTTGACAGGGTGCATCTCTACCAGCTTCAAATATAAAGAGTGATTTTTTTCCGACATCTTGTTTACAAACTAGCACATGGTCAGTCAGACTGGTCAGACTGCATAGAGAGTGTCTATGGACAGAAAACAGAAAGTACTGTATTAGATTCTCAATCGTATTTAGGTTGAGGCTATTAATTTAATAACTGAATCTAAACTATCCTATTGTAGCCCAGAATGTGTTATAGGGGTTTTGTCCTGTTGGAAGGTGAACCTCGGCTTCAGTTTCAAATATTTCGTAGCTTTAAACTGTTTTTTTTTTTTTTTTTTTTTTTCTTCAGGATGGGGCAGTATTTATTTATTTAGAGTATAGAGGACATTATTTTGTTCAATAATGTTCTCTAATAAACCTCTAAGAGTTTTCAAAAACCATCTTGATTTTATGCTGATGCAAAATTATACGAGACTAAATGGGGCTGAACACAAAAGCAAAACATTGTTGCATTTTTATTTTAAACAATTTGAAAACCAGATGTCATTTTTCTTTCACTTTTACAACCACCATGGTCTACTTTGTTGGTCTACCATAAAAAGTTAGTGGTTGTAATGTGACAAGATACACAAAACTCTGCAAGCCACTGCAAAAGTTCAAGAATCTAAAAGCATATATTGCCAGGCTTTACTGCACAAAGTAATAAAAGAAAGTTGAGGTAATGGCTGTCAGTTTGGTACCATTTTTCAAAATTACATTTATTACAGAATTCCATGTGACATTGTCTAACCTCCACAACTAAAAGAGGAAAGATAAGCAGAGAGTAGGAACAGCTTTCTTCCTCCTAGCAGTGTCCCCCTATTCTCATTGTGTGTTTGCGTGAACATATTTGTGTACATCCATATTTCCCTGCAGTTCTGTCCTTCTGTTGCAGTGAACTGAGGATCTATTATTCAGGGAGGCCTCCAAGTGGAGATGCTCACACTGTACATGCCTGAGGGTCAGTGTGTCAGAGAGAAACTGTAGCAAGGCTGAAAGCTAGAAATAGGTTCTCAGAAATGTTTCAGTTCACAAAGCTGAACTTATTTCTCGAGTCACTTTATTAGTCATGTAAGTTGTATGTTTGTTCAGAAACGAGCAGGAAGAAAATGTCTCAGTCAGTGTACCTGGTTCAAAGGAGCTAAATTCACTACTAAGAGTTCAATTAACTACTCGTTTCAGTAATAAACTACTAAAACCTAAGATTACGGGTTAGTCATTTTTTGTTGTTGTTTTTTTTTGCAATTATGCTTATATGAACATTCTCATTTTTAACCAACCATTGCTGGGACAATAATGGGAATCAAAATCCCTTACAGAGATTTTTTTTTTTACTCAGATATGAATTCTCTTTAGAGCCTCAAAAACTGTGATATCATCACTTTTTTAGGCACAATGTTTCCCTTCAGCCTATTTTCTTCATATTGGTTTCTGGCAATTTTCAGATTTGCATTGAAGATGCTTCCCTAAACAAATAACTGTCCAATTTGAGCTAGAAACCTGGAAATGTCTCCTCTCTGCTGAATAAAAAACTCCTTCTAGGTTTTACCCAAATGTAAGTCTAAAGTCAGCAGTAGAAATGTTGATGTAGCAAAACAAACTTGACTCTTTTTTTGTTGGATTTATTTTCATTTGGATTTATTCTTACCCCACTCATCAGTCTATGGATAGGTATTATCTCAATTATATCACTTGGTTCTGCCCCTAAAAACAAATGTGTTTAGGTCAAAAAGCCTTGTTGAACTAATCTTTACCTACTTGTATAATTTTATCAACTTTTAGTAAAAGAAAAAAAAAACAAACAAAAAAAACATGCACACTTTCAGATCAAACACACACACTCCATTTCAAAATGTTTGGTCAGACTCAAGCAATTATGTTAATTGAAATGGTTAACAACGTCATAAACAGTTACATAAATTTTGGTTTGTGAAGCTAAGGATTAAATTCTAAATTCTTCACAATCTAATATCTTCTTATCACAAACCCCAAAATTTCAGTTCTTAATTCATCTTTAGGTGTGTACCTGTATGCAGTGCAGGAGGTCTGTGTGATAGTAGCGGTCATGATGGGCGTTTGCAGCAGCTAGCGTTAGCAGGTAGTCATTCCTGGCCTGTGTCGCTTTGGAATTACAATCACTTCTCTTTGCTTTCAACTGCAACAAAAAAAAGAACGTTATAGATTTTTGTGATTTGCTTTTTTTTTGTTGTTGTTGCACTAAAATGTTTTAGATCAACAAACAAACTTCAATATTTGCTAAACAGAAATAGCTATGAAAACCAACCCAGCAGAGTGTGAAAGCAACTTCTGCCGACACACTAGTGCTATTAATGTTTGCAATAACTTAACATAGCTCAAGAGGAATTTTGACCAACTCTCCTTTGCTGAGCCATTTTAGTTAATTAATTCAGCAACATTGGAGAATGTTGAGTGTAAATTTTTTGTTTCACAAAGAAGCAAAGATAGATATGATAAGATATCTAAGGTGTTAAATCACGTCTGTCTCAGGTGGGCGGGGCACTGGGCAAAGGCAATAACATTCATAGTGAGACCCTCTTACCTTTACACTTGCCTTCTGTAAACTAATTCTTGATTGAAAAAGTCCAAGTTTGGACCTGAAAGAACAAAATAAGACAGATATAAAGAACAGATTTTGTCTATACATTATGATGTATATTAATGGTGAAATATAGAGACTTCTGTCATAAAATCATTGAGTATTTAGGTTTTTATCCATCTGTTTTGACCTTTTATAATGTCAGTCCTACACTTTCCTCTGATCTTTGCACTTTGAAGTATAAAGATTGTGCCTGTGAAATTCCAGTTTCTCATCATCACCCTTTCTTAAAAGTGTTTCCGCTGCCTCTGGCTTTCTACTAAGAAATAAAGAACAGATCATCCAATCGATGCGAGCGCTAGCCAGAGCTGAGAACTCAGTGAAGTGAAAATGTCACCATAGCTACTGCTACCAAGAGGTGGCAGGAAAGCAACAGTCATCAGCACCAAGTCAAAATCTGGAACTAATTGTGAGATGGCAAAGCCTCAGATGCTCTTCTGCTCAGTTGGCTTTGCAATGAAAAATCCTGTTAGGCTCAAAAGGCAAGAATAATAAAAGATATGTGCATCATACACTGTGAATCATCCTTGATTTTTTTTTTTTTTTACAGAAGCTCTCCTGATCCATGCAGCGCCTTCCTAAACTTACTTGGCCTCTATGTCGGCCTTCTCTCGTACAGCGTGTGCAACCTGCTCGCAGTCATAGTATTTCTTCTTGGCTTTCGCCAACTCCTTCACCGACTCCTGCAGCTCTGCTTGAATGCCACTCAACTGATCAATGGTCTGTGAGGAGCAAGCAGAGAGAAAGTTGAGTTGCCAAAGAAAGAACTTAATCACCATGATTAAGCTCTTTCTTAATCATGTTAAGAAAAAGTTTAATACAATTTAAGAGTAAAGGAGAACAAAGTTTGACTCGCACTTCTACACATTGACTCACCTTCTTGAGCTGCTGTTCCTTATAGAGCCTAACGGTCTTGGCAGGTTCTGATATTTGACTCTTGTAGTTGTCACATACATTCAGTCTCGACTGGCTCACCTGAACAGTTCCCTCTAAGTAGGCTCTCCAAACAGCGTACACATTCCTGGTTGGAGAAACAAAAATCAGTGTACACCTCCAAGAGCCTTTTGCATTAGGAGGATCTGATTTGGCACAGTGTGAAGGGTTTGTATAGTAAACTAGGTAAAAAAAAATAAATTATAAATCAGATGTTACTCAAAAAACTGAGTTGTATATATTTTGTTGTTCTTCTGTGGTGTGTTGAGGACCTGACAGATATGTTCATCTAAAAGAGCTTAGATTAGGTTTTCAGCTGAACAGAGGAGATGAATGAGAAGCTTTTTTTCAGAGTAAATTATAGGACATATGAATGCATTTTCTGTTTTTGACACAGTAAAGATCTAGGTATCTTTCTCAGAGATTTGATTTTAGCTCTATTTTAGATAACATTTGGCAACATTCAGATATATTGTAAAATTGTCTAAATAACTCAGTTTAAACTAAGTTAAAAAAAAAAAAGATACACTGTGCTTATGTGAATCCAGTTTCTTGTACGGAACAAAATAAAGACAAGCCCACCTATAATCTGTTCTCTGGTCATCGGGGCTGATTCCAGGCCAGTCTCTCTTTAGGTACTGACTTGCTAACTTCTGCAGAGCCTGAAAGCACAAGGACAACAAGAGAGAACTTCATAAAAAGCCGGATAACACCATATCTTTCTAATAATTCAGAGAGAAGATTACACTTGATGCCATGACAAACACAAGTAATGATGTACAGTCGATGTATATAATAAAGGGCAGGTCTCAAGTTTGCTCATGGAGAGGTAGGTCTATTTTCAGCTGATGAATAACAATGCCGATTTAAAAAAAAAAGAATATATAGAATTTTTTCCCCGGACTATAGAGTGCACCTGATTATAAGCCGCACCCAGCGCATTCCTAAAGGAAAAAACATTTGTACACAAATAAGCCGCACCTGTCTATAAGCCGCATGTGCCTACATACAGACGGTACACAGAAAGAGTTTTCAAAGTTTTAGTAATATACCTTAGCTTTTTTTCCAAACAGTGCCTGTGACGCGGCACTAACAGGGCTGGTTAAAAAAAAGCATACCGACAAAAGAGACGTGGCAGTAACACAGCAGCAACACGGTAGCACAGCACTAACAGGGCTGGTAAAAAAAAAAACATACCGGTAAAAGTCACTGAGAGCCGTCTTCATCTTCCTCCTGAGCAAGGAGACGTGTTACGTT
>CAEFZY010045871.1:0-10001 GCA_903066815.1 Brachyrhaphis roseni
CAAAATCGGAATTTTGGAAGTCTTTGATAAAGTCTTCCCCTTTTCTCATTTCCCCAACAAACGACGGCTATCAGAAAGGGTGTTGACCCCCCCCCCCCCCCCCCCCCCACACACACACACACACACCACGTGAATGGGTCACAGAAATCCAGGATGCAAAATGAAAACTAGTTGTTGAAGGTATGAATGATTGGTCAGAATCAGCATTTGGATACCTGGTAATCAATTTTAATGTAATACTGAGTCATAAACTGAACCGATCTACAGCTATCGGTAGCACAACAACACAAGCCACATGTTTTACACCCCCAATCTGCCTAATTCACGTCTTGTTTTTAAATACAAGCAGAGACGAAAAAGGTAAAATCTTGATGAAACTATCTGAAAATCCCAAACTGACCTGACCCTAAAATCAGCATTGTGAATTTATGTGCGTGCCACTCTGTCTATCCTGGATTAGGAGTTGCAATGGGATAAAATGCAATAAATAAAATGAAACGAAAGATTAGTTTTTGCAGAACAGAAATGAGAACTGAGAGGATATGCCTCTGGGATGACATGGTGATTACAGACTAAAAATAGGCAGAACATTTATTCCAGTGTTATGAGAGTGGAATCTACCTCTAATGTCTGCCACAGACATTTTGATAATTATATAAAAAGAGCAAAGAACTTTAATAACTGGCTTAATGAGAACCGTTTAGTACTATCTGACACCTTTCATCAAGAAAAAGTTTTATTTGAAGACAAATACATGACCAGCTATTGGAGATGTTTTCTGACTCCACATTTAAACAATTTTTTTCTACTTTTGGAAAAACCGCCATCTGCAATGCAAATGTCAGATTATTTGCACTCCTCAATAACAGCAGTAGGACCAGCTCACCTGATTGTGACATGCTTAAGAAGATGGCGTTGTTTATTCGGTAACGATGCTCTCATCGTTAAATGCAGAAGCGTGCATGAAGCGTGGGTCTGCAGTGTTCAGCCCGCCTGCTGGTGCAGAGCGCAGTGTGTGCTGCTGCTGCTACGCGTTGTTATCCATCCATCCGTGTACCAGCAATTACTCAAGCAACTTTACTGCCCTGGAGGTCCTCCTCGTCTCGAAAATTCACTCAAACTTAATTAAAAATAATTCAACCCGCCGCTGTTTAAGCGTCGCTGCTGACTGCATGAAGCGTCTGGCCAGTTCGGGTTCATCATAATACCATTACAAGGAATCCTGACCGCAGAGAGGACTCTTTAATCCAGATTAGATGCGAGCGGCGGCGGCGGCGGAGGCAACTCCTCCTCCTCCTCCTCCTCCTCCTCCTCCTCTCTGCTGCCTCAGCAGCGTCAAAACACGGAGTGAGTTTAACTCCAACACCGCAGTCCTGTACGCAGAGCAGACTTATGTAAATGCACGACCTGGAAAATTCTGGCCAGGTCGCACAAAATCGCTGCTAACGCAGACCACTGCAGTCAGACATTTTCCTGTATTAAGCTGCCTTTAAATGACCACCAGGCTGCACCAAGAACCTCAAGCCTAATATTTAAACAAGACTGCATAAAAATGGTGATAATGATTATTATTTTAGGATTTGTTCCCAGTGCACTTCAGCCTCGTGGCCGCAAGGAGGTAACGCTTTTCCATTGACACCTAATGCTGATCATGTAAAAATTGTATTCCAGGTGGCCACTTTAAACCAGTTAGTCATATTTTAGTAAACGTATCGGAGCTTTGGATGCATACAATTATTCACATCGCGGGCAAATTTATGTGTAAAGTTATTTTTATTCAACCGAGAAGCTTGTTTCAGATTGAAAATTGTAATTAAATAAGTATCAGTTTTGCCTATGCTTTATGTGCATATTTTTTAATACAAAAAAAAAACTGAAAAAAAAACTGGAATGACCAAAACCATCCACACACTGCACATTAATTTATTTTTAATCAACTTTTATTTTTCCGACAGTGATGATGTCCAAGAAAAGCCAATTGTGATAATTGTATTCTGTGTCGACAGTAAACATTCAGAAAGCTATCTAATAAAATCCGCGTGTGGCCAAAACTTTTTGGCAACGTTTTAGTTTGAAATTCGAACCGAGCCGGAAGTCACCGGAAGTGGCGCAATCTCGTTGCGTTTTGTGTCTGCGGCAGAGAGCGAGGGATTAAGTTCGCCGACAGCGATGTCGTTTTGCTCTTTTTTCGGCGGAGAGGTCTTTAAAGACCACTTTAAACCAGGTATCTTCTTCTCTACAGTTACTTCTTACGACGTTTTTACGCTTTCTGGCCAACGTAAGCCGTTTGTCTACCCGTTATGTTATTGCTTGCGTCACACACTATGTAACTTTTAAAGTGTGTCCAATAAATGAAATTTAAATGCGCCCTGGACCGAAACATAGTGGATGAGTTAGTATTATGCTTGCAGAAAAGCATTAATCCAGCTGTAGACACTACCTGTTTTCGCTGTCGAGGTTTTGTGATCAGTCTTTTGGTTAAACTATAACATAACCCTTACGCAACAAGATACTTATTACTACGAGTTAGAGAATTTTCTCTAAAAAAAAATGTGGAATCTGGATCTCATTGAGGATTTACCTGGTTAAAAAAAGGAGAAAGTAACAATAAAAAAAAATATAATAATAATAAAGTTTAAATCTCATGTATAATCTATTCCACTTGTGCATTATGTTCTGAAGACTTTCTATAGTAACCTTTTTGTTTCCTTATTTATTATGATTCTGATCGCCATTTTAGAATATGTCAGGAAATCGATCACTGTCCCAGCAGAGAGACAGGACTCTGTCTTTATCTACTTACAGAACTACACCCTTATCCTTCTTCTACACATCTATTTTCATGACTATATGTGACCAAACCGGACTGAGTTATTTTTAGCAGAAATGTACAGTATGTAAGTGCAAGCAAGGTAAGAAAATATCCAAACAATAGAGCTCTAAATCCTTCAAAAACAACAACATATGAACAGAACTCACATGTCCAGGTTTGATATACTAGAAGCTTTATGCTATTCTAAATATTACAATCACAACTGCAGCAAATCTGTTAATGGCTCTCTGTTGGATTTAGATCAGGCCTTGAATTGGCCATTCTTCTAAACACACATTTGTTTGTTTGTTTGTTTATTTGGATCCACATTAGCCATTATCGTGACAATGGCTACTCTTCCTGGGATCCACATCGTAAAAAAAAAACAACAAAACCACTTGCACACACTTAATATTGCATTAGTATCATAGCATATTGATTCATAAATAATTACAACACTTTATATGACAAAATAATTGAACAAGACTCTTTTAAAAGTATTTCTTACATTTAAAACAGATGAAGGAAGGGAGTACTATGTTTTCATTTCTATAAATAAGTCTTTTGTCCAGCATTCCTGTTCCATGGTGGAAGAGTAAAATAACCCTTTAAAGCATGCTTTGTACGAAATGTGTGTTATTTGTGAATAAATAAAAATTTAAATTACTTGATCCAAGCAATTCATTTTTACTCTAATATGCTTTTTTAATACTACTATAAAAAGTAGTATTAAAACTACTTTTTATAGTTTTAATACTGCACTCAGGTTTCACAGGTTCTATTTCAAACAACAAACTTCTCGTAACTTTATTTTTTTTTTCCAACGGCTTTGTTCTTGTCAGATTTGTGCATGATTAGATGTTCCCGTCTGCATTATTTTGTGTTCGTTTGTCACACAGAGTACCGAAAGTGACATGAAACTTGTGTTGAAAAAAGTTCTTGGTGTGTGAATACATTTGTAATGGATTGAAACCACAACTTTTCTAAGATTCCTTCTCCTTTTTCTCTCAGGAATTTACGTTTGCTCTAATTGTGACCATGAGCTGTTCTCCAGTCGCTCCAAGTACGAGCACTCGTCCCCCTGGCCGGCCTTCACGGAGACCATTCATGAAAACAGTGTATCCAAATTTAAGGAGAGGCCCGGGGCTTATAAGGCATCTTCAAGCTTTGAGATTATTATCAGAATACTGCAAAATCAATAATTTCTCCTTATAAAAAAAACAATATTTACATGTTGTTTTGACTAATTGGTGTAATGTTTTCCCAGGTGAAGTGTGGGAAGTGCGGAAACGGACTGGGACATGAATTTGTGAATGACGGTCCAGCCAAGGGTGTTTCTCGCTTCTGAATCTTCAGCAACTCACTGAAGTTCGTCCCTAAAGGTAAAATCTGGTTTATAACAAAACCAGCCAACCTTTGTGTAGCAACACATTGCCAAACATCTTTCTAATTTGAATAAGTTGCTGAATGTCTCGTTTTTGTCCCCATCCTCAGATAAGGTCGATGGACAGTAAAGTGAGCTGTGATTCAGGAGACTGAAGGACCAGAAGCCTCTCTGTGCTGCTGCAGGTGTGGACAGTGAATGAAGTGTTCTGGGACAAAGTCCTCTCATGGAGCCCCAGGACTCTGATGAACTATGACCTCACTGGAGAGCAAGGACAGAGAGACGGTGGAAACCCTTTGATTATGCAATTATCGCCGATTGAGCTACAAGATTGATCACACCAATCACATCGTTATGCAAACAAACTATTTATATCAACTTTGCGCTTTTTATCAGTCTCTCTGAAAGAAATGGGACAAGTTATTTTTAGAGATGAATCTACTGTTGAGAAACATGTGACTTTTATGTAATGTTTATTAGTTTATCAAATGAGAAGAGCATTTTATGCAAATTGTGCATAGTGTTTAAAATAAAAGTCAAATAAATGTATTTGATCAAATTTGTTTGTGTTTAGTATAATACCAGCAGGTAGAAGAGCTGCCATTGCAAATGCAAAATGTTGCCACTAGGTGGAAGTAGTGACATTTAGGTCAGGCATCACACAAGACAGCTAGAGCTGTTGGTACTTGATCTGGACACACCATCTGCTTCCAGTTTAATCTGGGTCAGTTTCCCCAAATGTTCATCTCCAAACTAAAGCGTAACTAATGTAATTTTTAGGGAATTGACATCTGGGGAGATGTCGTATTGTTCTTTTTTTGTGGGAGAAGTCTATAGAAATAACTTCCAGCCAGGTGAGTGTCAGAGCTGCTTGTTGAAATCACAGACTTCCAAGATGTTCTGGTTCTTTTATTTTTTTTAGGCAAAAACGGCTTTTCATTTGGATATTAATGTAACATTACATCTTAGTCTCAGTCCAGTCTGTTCTGGAGAAAAACTTTGAACTTTAAAAAAAATCTTTATTCCATCATACGATAGATTCTCTTAAACTTTTAAAACTTTCCTCTGAAAATGAGCAAAATGGCTGAAAAGATAATCGGTTTCTTTTAAAGCATAATAGAAAGGAAATGATTGAGAACCAAATACTTTAGTACAATTGTATAAATGTCCTCATGTCTTTATGTGTCTATAGGTGTGTATGTGTGCTCTGAATGTGGTCAAAAATGATTTTCCAGCACCTCAAAATTTGAGCACTCTTCTCCAGAGACAATCCATGAGGACAGCGTCTCTAGACATCCTGAGGCATGAGGGCCCATTAAGCGCTAGCTTGATTTTTATTCTAATAACATCAAATGTTTCCATGTGGACCTTCTAAAACTACAACCCTCAGATTTGCAGTGGAAAGTGTGGAAATGGACTTGGAGTTCCTACACAATTGGCCAGACAAGGCACAGTCGCGCTTCAGAGTCTTCAGCAGCTCACTGAAGTTCCTCCCTAAAAGGGATTTTAGTTTATTTATTCAAACAAGACACTGACAAAATCTCTGGCATGTTCTCTTTCCATAGCAGAGAGTGGGGAACAGAAAAGTGAGGTGTAGAAGTAATACTTGTTCCTGCATCCCAAGGTGGATGATGTGCTTCAGAACAACAAACCCTCATGGAAATCCTTTGTACTGCAAGCAGCAAGACGCAGACTGAGAAGCTTATTGAAGAACCCAGAAACCAAGAAAAAAGGTTTCCTTCATGTTTTTTTTTTTTTTTA
Organism: Brachyrhaphis roseni; assembly: GCA_903066815.1. Taxonomy (NCBI): domain Eukaryota; kingdom Metazoa; phylum Chordata; class Actinopteri; order Cyprinodontiformes; family Poeciliidae; genus Brachyrhaphis; species Brachyrhaphis roseni. Next base: position 5,958 of record CAEFZY010045871.1, read on the forward strand.
ACATTTTAAGTTAAATCACAAGAATTAAAGTATAATATTAGGAGTATGGGCAATCATGCAATCATTATTCCAATGTGAATTTTTCTGAAAACCATCAAATTTATCGGAACGTCTTGATTTTTTGGATGCTGTCTCTCTCTTTTTGCCATATTTTTTTCAAACCAGACTTTTTCTATGAGTAATTATACAATCACACATCACTTTCTGACCTTAATCCATTAGTAATTTCACAGTTAAAAGGGTAGCATGGAAAAATAAGTAAATACAATATTCCCAAGGTGGGATTTCAATACAGTGCAGCTTTCCACTACATTTTTATTTTCCTTTTTGGAAGCTTTGATTTATCTTTTTAAACCAAAACTACAAGCACGTGGTTACTGTGTAGTAGATCTCCACTCCATAGTGCTACTTCTCTGCATTATCCTGTATTAAGATAAGATACAGATGTAAAACCTCTGGAAAGCACCCTCAAGTTAAACTCTTATGAGTTCATGTCACAGACGTGAAGGAATCCAGTTCTCATATAGAGAGGCTCTTTTATTGATGCAGTGGTGGAATTTCAAACAAAGCGGGGATGTGGGGGCACGCTCGGCGGCTTTCATGCAGTTTTTAGGTGTCTGGGAGAAGCAGGTGTGGAGCTACTTGTTTTAAAGGCCAGAAGATCAGAGCAGGAGATGAAAGCGTCGGTGTCAGCCACAGGATTAGGACAGGAAGTGCAAACATTCATGGAGAGCAGCGTTTAGGTGGGTTCTTCGTTTGATGTTGGATGATTTTGTCTGTAAGGTGTGCAATCAAAACTCCTCAGGTGACTTTGAAGGCAGCACTTGTGAAAAAAGAATGAAGTTTTTATTTTATTTTAAGTGCGTCCTTCTCCGAACCGAAACCCACAAAACTATCAGTTTTCGTTCTGATGCTGCCTCTGACCTCATCATCTCAAGCTCTCCATTCCCCCCCATTAATCAACCAATAACTTCCATATGACTGATTGGGCATCTTTGTTGTGTTGTCTATAAATGTGGCCAGCTGGAACACACACACACACACACACACACACACTACTTCTGCAGCATGTTTGGGAGTGGGAAAGATTGAAATAGGAAAGAGTGACATCCTCACAAGCGGAGACTAAAGGAAGAACAAGACGAACCACATGTGAGATTTAAGGACGAAGAGGACGTGGGCTCGCAATTAGCATCTGCTATCTCTGAGAGCAGGCCTTTCTGCATGGCATCGGAGCACAGCTGAATGGCCGAGAGGAAGCAAACAGGAAGGAGGAAGTGGTAATCGTCTGATAGCATCGCTCTTCCCCTGACCTCTGGGGCTCATCCTGCTTTTAACCAAATAGGATCTTTAATTACATCAAAACCACTGCTCCTCCAAAGTCTCCCCTCGCTCCCACTGGCCGACAGCCTCGAGGCCTGACCGAACACATTGACTCATGGGTGGGACATCTTGTTTTAATTGGAGCGTATATGAGCATGTTGCTTAATTTTAGATGTTTACAGGAACTGCACCTGCTTCTGTTTTGCAGCCGCAGAAAATGGCGTGTCGTCATGACCAGGTTGGTCCAGAAAACATCTGTGCAGCAGCACTGAGCTCTCCACCAAGGCTGTGATTACTTTGTTAAAAGAATAAAGCTCCTTAATGCAACATTGTAACTAAAATACAGAAAGCTCCTTTCATCAGAGACTAGTATGAAGGCTGTGTGGGATGTCTTCATACATACACAGAGGGGGCTGCTCTCCACATGTTTCAGCATTACTATACATGTGCTGATCAAACGTCTGTCTGAGGACTTGAGAAGTAAATAGGGCTTTATAAATGATACTGGAATGACTTCAGAGAAACCTTCTGGGAGCACAAGCTCATTGTTTTGTTTCTGTCAAGACAGAAATAAAGTTGCCCGTCCTTACAGGAATGTGCAGTTTACTCAGTTTATATGGTGTGAGTGAAGTCATCACAAAACACCATGGAAGGTTTTGAAAAAGGCGCCGCAGTTTCAGAAAGTAAAAGCTATATTACGTGAACCTGTTGTGGAACGCACAAAAAAAATGAAAGCAAAGTAGCATCTCAGAAAACAGACCAACGCTACATGTTAAATTTACATTTTCAAAATGGCAACACGCATAATTGGTAAGCTAAATAGAAAAAAACAAAAAAGAGAAGAATTAACTCAATGAAGAGAAAGTATAAAACTAAAATGTCAAAATCATGACAAAGATTCTACAACCGATAAACATTTCCATAAACTCCTGTTTTAATTGACTGTTTTAAGCCAGTCAATTAAAACAAATTTATATTGCAAAATATAAATTTATTTTTAAAACCTATTTGAAATTTTAAAACCAGGTCAATTTATCTTTGCACTCATTACGTACACATTTAATCCTCACTCATTTAATTGGTTAGCCAAACACATTCAAATTCTTGCTCTTCTTGAAGTTCATATGGAGACGTGTCGTCATATCGACATATCTTCTCAGAAAAGTTGTAGATCAGATTGCAACAAATCATTGCAATAAACATCAAAAAGCCTGAAGATCCACTTTAAGAGATCATAAGGTAATCAAAGTGTCTGGAAAGAAAATACAAGGAAAACAATAAACAGCCACATAATGTTGCTTTGTAACACTTGCACTACACTATAAAACTGAATTTTAAAAGTTCAGAACATTTAAGAAATGTCACACAGACATGTAATGAAGTCTCAAAGTAGCGAAGATTTGTATTTCAACTCTAAATGGAAACAAGGTTTTACAAAGCAACCACATTCTGCTGAAGAAAACTTAATCCAGTCCCTTAAAACATAAATTAATTTGGGGAACATGTATATATATTTTTCCCTAAAAGTTGTTCTTTTTGTACTTAACAGCTGGCTGGATCCCCCTTAAATCTCAGATTTATTTATTTTTTGTTGTCATTTTCTGGCGAATCTTCTTATTTTGCACCCTGACCCTGAAGAGAACCAGAAAGAAAGAACCTTAAAAACAATAAACTTCAGATTCATAATTGTATTGCGAAGTATCACTTGACATCGCAGAACGCAAACTAAAGCCGTCTCCAACAAAAGCCCACTCTGAAAGCACGAGGGCTGCCAGTGAGAAAATAAACAAAATGTAAAATTCAATGAGCTCGCCCTCTGTATTGTCAGCTTTATCACACAGTCATCTTCGTGCTTCTGAGGGCTGGCAGCTTCAATAACACAGACAGCCTTTGGACATACAGCTGTTTGCAAACATCATTTACTATCTGCACTCTGATCGGTTTCAAGCAGATAGGCCCCTGCAGACGGCGGCACAGTTTTGTCTCAAAGCTTCAAAGGAGTACTTGAGGTGTGTGGTGCTGTTATTGTTCTCTATCTTCATCTGAGAGAGGGGGTCCTTGTTTTACTTGGACACTGCAGAGGGTGAGGGATGGGTTAAAAGAAGTTGAGTGATTGTCTCGAATGTTTAATACTAGACCATCTGGGGCTTTGAAAGACCTCAAAGGTGAACCTCCGTGAAATAATTTTCCAGCTTTGAGCTTCGAGTCAGAGACCATGGCTATCAAACAGAATGCAGATTTGTCCGATGAAGGATTTAAGTCACACCAAAGACATTCTGTGGAAAAGGCTGCAGCACATGCCCATGAAATGTACACATCTGCATCTCTTTTTGGTAGACAAAGATTACCCCTCAAACTAGCCCCCTAAATTCACCAGAACTAATAGCAGTTGCCCTAAATCTAATCCAGGCTAAATGTACAATGGTGTATATTATATATATATATACTGTACAGTCTCAGGGTGCTGAGACTGTACAGTATATGTATATACATACATATATATATATATATACGCATATATATATATATATATATATATATCCCATCTAACTACCGACCAATAACCTGTCTCCCCACAACCTGGAAGCTCATGTCAGGCATCATAGCGGCTAAGATAAGCAAACACATGGATAAATCGGGCATCGGGGTAAATAGCAGAGGAGCCAAACACCAACTCCTTGTAGACCACACAGTTGCCCGAGACTGCAAAACCAGACACAC
>CAEFZY010045873.1:0-34870 GCA_903066815.1 Brachyrhaphis roseni
TATATATATATATAACTGAAGTTAACATAATTACTTGATTGTGCTATAAAACAAATAACACTGCTCCTTTAAAAGTGCATTTTAGTGATTGCATCAACAAAAACAGGCCTGTGATTGTAATGAAAATATTTTGCTTTCTTTTTTTCTGCATGGATGAAGCTGTTTCAAGAAGGGATGCTGATCACGTCACTCAGTGCTGCTCTGGGTTTTGCTACATCTTTTCAGTAAAACCAGAACCATCTGAGCGGGGACATCTCCACTAACGTTTAGGACTCCCTGTCACATGAAAAAGAAATGTGTGTGGGGGGGCCGGGAGCCAGAGCTTGATTTAACCGAGAGGCCCACACTCTACTAGATCCGGCCCTGGTGAGAACCGCGTTTAAATAAGGTGGTCAGGATTTAAAGATCTACCGAGTCACAGAGATTTTCCTTGATGAACAGGTAGCTAAAACCGACCGCTTGTAACCGCATCAATAGCACAAACTCGATAAAATTCATCTCATAATGACTGCTGCTCTCAGAGGCCTGCTTTTAGTGGTTCCTCTGGATTTTCCTCCATTCACCTTTTGCACTCATCAGCCTCATTCACAATCCCTGCGGGTGGGTATTGTCATTTAAAAACAGGCTCAGTTAAAACGCCTGCAGAGAACGGAGGAGATGGACGGAAATCAGCAGCCATTATGGCCAAAAGAGCAGCAGCTGACAAACCAGACGGACTTTATCTATGGAGTCAGTAGGAAGAAATTAACTAGATATGTGCCAGAATGCAAATATCTGAGGAGTTAAATAGTGTTAATATGTCAATAAAATGTTTGGAGTTTGTTTTGCTGCCCCCAACTGACCAAAAGGAGACATGCAACCTGTTTAGGTGACGATGCTCATCTTGGACATAAAAGTCCTACAGCAAACATTTCACAGATTTGATCTCATCTCTGCTTGGATGAGATCAATATGTAATGTTTTTGCAGAGGAAATTTGAGCATCTCGGTGAAAATCCTGTTAATTTATGATGAACACAGCTTCACTACTTTTTCAGATGTAAAAAAAATTTAAAGAAAAATGTTTGCGAGTTTGTGTTGGTCTTGTTTCATCCATCCATTTTCTGTGCACCCTTGTCCCTAGTGGGTCGAGAGGTGCTGGTGTCCATCTCCAGCTACGTTCCAGGCGAGAGGCGGGGTCACCCTGGACAGGTCGCCAGTCTGTCGCAGGGTCTTGTTTCACTATGTGACTTGATGGATTTTTCTGCATACATCATACAACCAGAGCTATGATAGAGTGGTGTTAGAATGGCCCAGTCAAAGCTCAGAACTTAATCTAATTAGGGTAAACTGTGGCTAAACTTTGAATACGGCTCAGTTGGAGCTATTTTGCAATGAATGATGGGTGAAAGCTGTTAGATGCTTTTTGAGGTTTGTTTCTATTATTGATATTGATCAGTTTTTCTCCTTCCTTTTTTTTTGCAATCAAGCACTATTTTTGTGTTGATCTATCAAAACAAAAATTCATAGCATGACAAAATGTGAAAACGTTCAAATGATCCAAATATTTTTGAAAGTTAATGCCTTTCACTGTCCTAACCTCTATATTTCAGCGGGTTTTTTATTATTATTTTATGTAATTTTTGTAGAGTTACTTTGAGTCACGAAGCTCTCAATTAGCTCATTTACCCCCAAAGAAGCAGGCAGGCAAACAAAACACAATTTAAGAAACAATGACATCCCTTGCCGTGACAGCAAGTCTTTATTTCCTGCCTAAATCACTTTATATTATTAAGCTTTAAAAAACTTGATTCAATTTAGGAAAAAAATTTCCTTCCTCTGACTCTGTCTGGTCAGAGGAAGGTGAGTTCCAGGGCGTCTTAAGCGAATTACATATTCTGTCCAAACTGGGTGCTTTAACTTTCACTTAAAACTTTGTTCCCGTTTCCTTCCAGAGCAGCGAAGATGGTAATGATGATGATCAGGCCATTAGGACGGCTCATTAGTGGGGAGGAAGAGGGGAAAATAAAAGGCTACGTAATGATAATGAACTTGTGCGAGGTTACAGTACAGCGTACGGGAAGGTTTCAGCTGCAGGGTCACGACCGGCTTACTTCACCACACAGGTTCTGTTGGGCCGGGATTCCTCATTAGTGGCTAAATTATGTCCTCTCCACATCTAAAGCGGAATCGGTCTGGATGAAAAGGGAACGGATCACAGTGGAAGCTGTTGCTGCTTTGTTGCCTTCCTCTGAAAACATTTTGGCACATGACGACAATTTGAGTGTTTTATTGTTGGCTTTGTGTTGTGATCAACACAAAGTGGCGCACAGTTGGGAAGTGGAAGGAAATTACACTGTTTGCAAAACAAACATTTGTAAAATAGTGTGTATTCAGCGCAGACACACACACACACACACACACACCTCCTAATTCTTCGTAAGAACCATTTTTCTGTAATTATGTAATTATAGCCATAAGTAATTTTTCCTGCCATAACTCTGTACATTAACTGAGTCTAACTGTTACTGCATACTGCTCATTCTAATTGCTCCATTTGCACAAAGTATTTAAATATATTCCTAGATGATGCTATTTAATTTTGTAGACATATACATTATTTATATATATTTTCTTCATATTATTATTGTTATTTATGTTTAGCATGCTATATTTTCTGTGCTACTACCCAATAACTTCGTAATTCTGGAATTAGGAAAGTACATCCTAGGTTAGCTTCTGTTAGCTTAGCTTTGTTTTTCTATGACATGTTTTCAGTGCATGGCTTCTGGCAACATGCAATGAAAGACAGAACAAAACAGTGCATTTGTATTTATTGATGATGGATATGCAGGTGTCCAGGGAGACATGCTACATACAGAAATACAGAAGTGCTAAAAAAAAATAGCATATGCAACCGTTTCCAAAATCAGTGAAAAATAGATTACCCTATCACCCCGAAAGTCTTTTTTTTTTTTCTTTAATCTTGTTGCAGTGAAGATGAAATTGGAGGTTTTCCACCTCACTCACGCGCCGTTGTTATGAACGATGCCCTTTGGTGCCCGAGGGCCGATGTTCAGCTTGTACCTGCTCTTAAAAGGGAATTAGAAATGAGCTCAATCAACTTGATCCCTGAAACCCGAGGATCTGAGCAAAGGGCCCCATCTATGTTTCAACAGGCTCAACCTCGACTGTCATGGCAGCACAGCGGCGCTGCAAGGCCGTTTTATACGACACGCACCACCAACCCTTTGTGTGGACGGACATGTGGGCTTTACAGGATTGTTGTGGGGAGACGGACTGAAGAGGGGAGCTGGGTCCTGCTCCGCCTGTGAACTGGAAGCAATCGTTTCCAAGCCCCTCTAACAATCACTGGAGCGTCAATCCTTCAGATCCTTTTTCCTGCACACAAAGTGCAGACAGAAGTAAGTCCCTCTGCATCTGATGAAAGCCTTTCAAAACAACTCTTTGTGTTTTTTATTTTTTTATTTGCTCTTCATTGTGCTGCTCAAAGCTAACATGCTGCTTTCTCTCCAAACAAACAGTCCTTTAAATTAGACCCATTAAAATACTGAAATATATTTATTGAAAACAATGTTGCACTTAATCAAATTGATTATATTTACATATATGTTGCTAGGATGTAGAGGAACAACATTTAGATGAATAATTGTGAATCTAATTTCTAATTATTTTTAGTTGTTTGCCTCTGAGTGCGTTTCCTTTCTGTTTTAAAGCGTTGCTCTTGTGCTTTGTTCAAGCAACAGACAAACATTTTAATTCCACCGAGGCGCTTAATCGATGTTTGATTTTTCTTGTCGGTCTTATTCGTGTGCTAATAGGAAGCTGAGTCGTCTGAACGTCGTCGTAACGCATTCCTGATGCACAAAAAGCTTCGTTTGATTATCAAAATGAGTCTGGTGGTTCAGAGTCCCTTGTGGAAATCGTTTGTAACTCTTTTCACAGGTTCTTAGGTTGTTAAAATAACGCAGGTAAGGAAAAAAATTTACTCTAGAAGAGTTTTGAAGCCAAATGGACTTACATTGTTTCATGCTTTAAGTGTTTTGCCACAGTTGGAGCCTTTAGCAGACAGTCTTTTTTTTTTTTTTTGCAATGCAGCTAAATTAAATAATCATATTAGGAAGTTAGATTACCTATACGTTTCTTTTTATTTATTTGTGAAAAATATTTTTCCTTGCCCATTTTTATGGCGCCCTGAGCATTTGCCTATACTGCCTTCTTCTTTTTCGGTTATAAAGCTCAATAGTCCAGGCACAGATAGGTCCACCTCAAACAACCCCACATGTAGCCCCCTCCTGTGTCTGAGCGAAACCAACACCGGAAACAGATGTTTCTAAACCAGGCTGGATGGGGTCCAGGACTCAACACGGTACGTTAAATCCACGCTGCCGGCCGGCGGCTGCATCTGGACGGGGTTTCATGATGGCTGCTGCAAGCACACACTCACATATGACCTCAGATCCATCTGACCGTCTCCGTGTGCCTGTGATGAAACAGAGTGGTTTGTTTGGAGGAGTGCTGGGATTAACTAGTATTTTAATTCTAATCTGGAAGTCTTTTTCTTTTTTTAGTTCTGCGTTTTACCACTAGGGAGCACTGTGCTCAGAGCAACGCTTAATGAGGTGCAGCAGGTGTCTCTTCTTGTTTAATAAAAATGAAAGTGTAGCCTAAACAGGCACTGGCATGTCAGCCTTGATTGTGTGTCATGGTGTATTTTTTTTAAGAGTCAGGTGCAGCTGGCAACCCGAAGCCTAAAACATAATATCCTGCTGTTTTAAAAAAGAAAAGAAATCATTTCGAGTTGACTTTTCATTCAGTAATTCAAGAGCCAGGCAGTTTTCATGCTGGGTCCTGTCTCAACTACTGATGACGTGAACTCTCCAATAACTCCATCCTCCACACCAAAGAAGATGTGGGGGGGGAATGGCTAGCAGCCTTACAGAAGACATAATTACACACTGCTGGGATGCAGAAAATGAAAAGGGGGGTGTATTGGGCTGTAGTGTCAGCAGAAGTAGGAACAGCTGCATGTAGTGGAGTAAATCCATTTCCAAGCTCGGAGGGAGTCCAGGGCCTGAAGCTCAGGCTGTCAGTCCGTGTGCAGCAGCTCTCAGGGGCTCCAGGTTCACGTTTCTCCTGGCGGCACGGAACAAAGCCTGTCCAAGACACTTTAAACAAGTTGACTTAAATACTGATTAAGACGTTTTAAATACCACTTTGTATTAAATGTAAGACTGAAAAGATATAAATGTACAAAAAAGGAACGTCGCCCAGCGAACTGGTGATACATTTACACCCACATGGCTAGCTAGTTAGCGGTAGCCTTGTGTGTCCTTTGGAGTCATTTTTACGTGATATTTCCGATGTCATTTTATATTGTGTCATTTGGGCTAATTTTTTACGTCATGCTATAATATGTCTCCTTCGGACTCATTTTACTCTCATTTCGGACGTCATGCTAACGCTAGTTCGTTTGGGCTAATTTTTTACGTCATGCTGTACTACTTGTGTTTGGACTCATGTTATACCATGGCTCGTTTGACCTAATTTTCTACGTTTTGTTTGGACTAACTTTTGACGTAAAGCGTCATTTGATCTAATTTTTGACGTCGTGTTATTCCACGGCCCGTTTGTTGTCAATGACACTGAAAATGAGCTCAAAGACACTTAATGTAGTTATTTCAGGGCTGCCTCAGTGTCCACCTTTCTGGACTCATTGAGTGCGCAAATAAAAAATGCTGTTTACAGGTCATTAGTGGAATGTTGAGTTGCTAAAAAAAAAAACCCTACAAAACCAGAAATAACGAGACACCAGAGCAAACAGTACAGATTAGCTTCCTTAACACATCAGCAGAGTCACAGGCTGATATTAGACCCATAATGCATCAATTGCTGAATTTATCTTCTGATTGATATTTTAAATCATTACAACACCATAAGTCAATGATCAGAGTCCAGCAGCACAGTAGTGTTTTATTGCTCAGCTGCTTTATTGTCACAGAAGGAAAAGGTTCTGCTAACAACTGTCAGTATTTTAACTCAAGTTATGTTTAAACATGACCTACAGTTCCACTCACACTAATAATCTTTCACGTTAGTTTGCAAACCAGCAGCCAAGTTGAAGTCCTGTTTGTCTTTTCTGCCACCGACTTATCACCCATTAACACTCACTCTAAGCTGTAGCTTGGATGCTGTTGTGCAAACAAAAGCAAAGAGTCCTTTCACACACACAAGATGTGTAATGATATATAAAAAAAATAACTGTACTTCTTTAAACTGTTTCAGATGAAATAAGCAAGAACAGGGAGTTAATATTTATACGGAGTATATGTTCTTCTAAATGACATGTTTACTCCTAGACTGAAGGGATTTACAGAAGACTTTACAGCGATATCAAACTCCATGTGTTGGTTAATGTTAATGTTAAAGGAACATGGAGGGGAGTGTTAACGTGGATCTCTAGCTGGCCTCCTGGGTCTCGGCCGGTTTGGTTTCGTCATTCGAAGGGCCGTCTCCTCCATATTTGTTCTTTAGTGAACGTCCCAAAAACTGCCAGTATTCCTTACGAATGGTGTCCTTCTCCTGGGCCAGAAGCTCGCAGATCTTAGCAGGAAGACAAACACGAAACGGAAGAAACATGAATCAACTGCAGCTTCAGAAATTGATTAAATAAACAAAAAGTGATCATTTCTCAAAGTATCAACAACTGCTCACTTCCAGAGCCTTTTTTAACGTCTCCTTATGTTCCTGCTCCGGATTTTCCTTTTGGAGGCTGGACTCCAAAGCGTCTTCGTAGCAATCGAAGAGGAAAGCGAGGAGGTAGGGCGAGCAGTGCGTCTCTTTCAGCTCCAGGACCTTTTCCAGCAGGCCCGGCTGAGCTGAGAGGCCTCTGTCCTGCAGCATCCTGATGGAAAATATATAAATATATATAAAAAAGAAGAAACAGTCCCTCAGAGACTCTACATTTTTAATAACTGAATCACAACCGTGTCCGCGGCCTCCCGGCGCACACTTAAACATTCCTGTCCTCCACACTGAAAGGGACCGATTCATTCTTAAACTGGAGAAAACCAGAAAAAAAAACCCTGAACTGTTCCCTTTCAGGGCTTCCAGGAAGTTAAATCTAACGTATACGTGTCTCACTTCTCACCCTTTCAAATAATTCCAGGCGCTCTCGTTGTGAGGAGCCTTCCTGATCTGGTTCAGACAATACCTGACGCAAAGAGAAGAAAACACGAAAATGAATGAAAGCTGAAAGATTCACACACTGGAACACAAACACTGCATGCATTATTTGACAGCAAATACCAGGAATTTCTGGGATTTTTCAAACAGGAAGACATGCTAACAGCTGTTCTCCTCCACTCAGACCTGTGGATCTTAATGGCTTTAGCTAAAAATGCAAGAGAATTTAGAAATGTTTTATAATGTAACGGCAATATGATAAATACTAATTTTGGAAGTTTTTCTGAAGTGTTTTCATCCAATATATTAGAGAGGTGAATCTTTTAGCATCTAGTGATTTGATTCTGATTTTGAGGTTCACAGTTTGGTTCAGACACAATGTTTGATTCCACAACCAATTTTTTTTTATTCAAATGTTTAAGAGATTCTGTTTAAATAATGTGACTGACGAAAGAAAGAGACAAATAGAGTATTTATTTAAATGGTTCTTTACTGTAATAAATCCCATAAGTTTATATTTCAAACAAAAATCTGTTTTGCTTCTGTTACTTAAATTATGTATGAGGTTAGCTTAGCTGCCTGGATTTTTCTTAATTATTCAGAATATAATTTTACAAAAAAAAAAAAAATTAAGCAGAATAAAATCAATTTGACCCTTTTGAATTGATTCAGAATTCCCAGGACAAGGGCTTATGATTCGCTATAGAATTGATTTATTTTTTTTTTCAATATGTGAATAAAACACTAGTAGTGTGGGGAAATATCCTTTTAGTCAAGTCATTTTTTTTGTCAATACGTTATAAACATGATTTTTATAAAAGTCCTTCTCTATGAACCTTAAACAACTAAAAACAGATGTATAAAATCAAAGAGAAAACTGTTCGCTAATTTAGAAATCTAAATAGGTTTCCTATAAAACAGACTAAACTCAGGCTGCTTTGTTTTGAAGTGTAATGCTGCTTTCCAGCTTTAAAATTGGTTTTAGTTGATCAAAGGTAAAAATTGTTCCTAAGGTCTCTCTGAATTATCACATAAAATCCTCATATTAATCAGTTCCAACAGGATTTTACTATTTTTGTGATTTTTTTAATACCCCAATAAAATTCATTAACTCATTATGTTGCTACTTTACAAATATTTGCACTAATTTGTGACAGTAAATGTTACTTTTTGTTACTCGCCATGTCGCTCTCCCACTCTGCTGCCTCAGCCTTCAGGAAGACTCACATCAAGTAAGGTTGAGGCAGCAGAGTGGTAGAAATAAGAAATGCTGCCACCTGCAGGTCGGAGTTAGCCACTTAAACTATTTTTGACAATTTCTCTGAAAAATGTGCAGTTCAATTAATCTGTTGATTTTGCACAAGAAACTGTATCACATATTAAAGTTTGTTTTCGTAACATGACTAAAAGCAGAAAAAAAAAGCTGAAGGAGTATGGATACTTTTATAAGGAACTATTTTTAAAAGACAACAAAAGTATATATTTTTAAAATGCTTACTGTATCTCTCTCTGCACGATGGCCGGGTCAGAGAAGCCCGTGGTGTGAGAAATGACAAAGTGCCTCTGGTTCCACGCCGAGTTGTTCCGCACGTCTTCGTCCAGAAGATTCTCCACGAAGTCCAGCTCGTTGTCCCACATCTTGTACTCCTGAAGGTCAAACACAAAGAAACGGCGTCAGACGTGGAGCCCCAGCAGACACACCGTCACACCACAAACTGTAACAGAAAAAAAAAACAGCAAACAAAACAAGAGAGGAGAAACGATTCCCTCTGAGGGTTTGTGAGGCGAAGGAAGGATGAGGAGTGCCGCCGACCTGGATGACCCACTGCCTGTGCTGCCAGGCGTGGTAGTTCTTGGCATCCTGGCTGAGGATGTCCGCGATGAACTGCAGCTCCGCTGAGGGCTCGTTCAGCCACTCCACCACCATGCGCCTGTGATGCCTGGACAGGAAGTCAGAAAACACGCAAATACTGGGTCTTAATGACTCCTGATTTCTATAAGTGGATTCATTTTGCAATAATTCTGGTTTTTCTTTTCATCCCTCATTAGTCCTTTTATCTCACTGCAACAACAAAAAAAATCCAAATGAAATCAAAACATCTGTTTTGTTATGAACCTCAATTCTAAAAATCAAGATGAAGTAAAAAATAAAGATGTATAGAGAAAGCCCACGTTTTGACTCTCTCCTCTAATTTTTACATCTTTAAATCGCTGCAATGGAGATTGTGATTAGGAACGCACCGATATGAACATTTGGTCCGATACCAATATCCGATTATAATGCTGCTGTTATGGCCGATGACCGATATCATACAATGTTTCGCTACAGTTTTGACACCTCTGCAAAGAAAACGACCAGAGACAAAATGGCAACAAGATGAAAACAAATACTGGCTGTTAACCAATTTATCGGACCGATACCAATATGTTAGCAAAAATGACAAATGTTGGACCGATACTGATGTTAGTGATATTGTGCACGACTTATTGTGATCAGTGGAAAAGCGGCTCACCAGACTTGGTAGTTCTTGGGCTGCTCCTCGATGATGTTGGTGATGTATTTCATCTCTTCCTTCAGGTCCTTGGACAGAGCTTGAAGCAGAACTCGCCTGTAGTGCCTGGACAGGAGCAGATCCAGCGTTAGATCGCACCACGACCTCAGAACGTAACCGGAAACATTACACAGTTTGAGCTTTGATGCTTTTCCCCAAATTCTAACCTGTTGCTTTTTCCTTAAGCATTTTAAACATTTGAGTTCAAAGCGTTTACTTTTATGACCTGTACATTTGATGACCGAACACGCTGCTGAAGCTGGATTCTGGTTGGCCAGTAGTCTTAAAGAGTCGTTTTACTGTTTTTGTCATCTTAACTAACGCAAATCAATTCTGTTTCAAAAGTAATGAAAACCGATCTCAAATGAAAAGTGTATTAACTTCCAAACACAGAATATTTAGTGCATTTATAAGGTTGGAAAATATCCATAATAAAAACAAGAGTGAAACCCATTTTCATCTTCGGGTTATGGGAGAAAAGAGTTAATAAAGTTCATGAACAAACTGTTGAAATATTAAGGTAGATAGCCGTCTCTGCATTGGATGAGTTCTTAAAATAAAAAAATATTAAGCATCTTTTCAACTTGGTCCAATTTAGCAGAATACAAGAATAAAACTTGTGATTTGACTGATAAAATAACATTTAACTGCCAGCTTGAAGGTTCAATATCTACATTTTAACACGATATAAATTAAAGCCAGTTGAAAATTGTCCACTTTAAAACTCTGAAAAGGTAGAAACTCCTCCCCCCAAAAAACAAATAAAAAAATCCCAAATTTTAAGCTCAATACTTTAACTTTTCTTGCTTTTATTCACTTTTTTTAAACTGCTGTTGTCTCACAAAAGTGACGCTCACCACACTGTGTAGTTTGCTGCGTTCAGGTCGATGGCGTCGGCTGTCAGAGCGAAAGCCCTCTCGCTCCTTTCGTCCTTCTTTAGGAGAGCGCGGAAATAGTCGTAAACATCAGCGACTGTTGGGTAAAACACACGGTGAGGAGTGGCGCGACGTTCATACCCTATTTTACGTTCAGTCTCCAAAGTGAAAACACAGAGAGTGTCGCATCACACTGCAAAAACGTTTCCCAGCTACTCATTTGAGGTTGATTTCAATCAGTTACAATGTCACTGAAAAGTTTCAGTTCAAGTCATTTCATTCAAAATGTGAAACTCGTAGGTTTTCATTTATATTCATTTTTAAGATTACAGCAAGCAGTTGATTTAAAAAAATAAATAAATAAATAAGAATATTGAAATGGTCAATAAAAAACATGGGTTTTATTGACTAAATAAATCTTTGTTTTTGAGCATGCAGCACTCTAGTGTTTCCATAGTTCAGAGTGACGTCAGCCCACCTAAAAACTACTACTCTGTTTGACAAGCGTGTTTTATAGTTTCTATTTATTTCAACTTTGAATCTAGATCAACTTCCAAAAGCATTGATTGAAATAAAAGTCAGTTTTTTAAAATATATATTTTCTGTCACCTGTGATTTTTTTCCCCCCGGAAAATGTGTGTGTGGGAGGAAAACAATTAATCAAAATCGGAAATCGAATTTTGGATAAATAAATCAAATCTAAGATCCTCCATCCCCCGCTAATTATTTATTGCATACTGAACAATGCAGGGGCATACTTTCCAGTGTAAATAATAATCTGGTATATCACAAGAGTTTCACGTTTTGAATAACTCAACGTTTTGATGTTATCCTAATCTGTGGAGACGCTCTCCTGTGGTATCCTAGCAACCACCTTACACTTGTCAGAGTAGGCGATCTTCACTACGGGATTTGGTCCGTCGTCTTGCGGAACAGGCTCCAGATCAGCCCATTCCTTCCGGTCTCTGAAAGATAAAAACACAGCACTGATCCAACTGCGTGCCTCAAATACCTCCGGACACCAGCTTAACACAACTTTGAACACTAAAGGAGGACTACTAACAAAACTAGATTGACCGTCAGCGGAAACTCTCATTTCTTTTATTACCATGATCCTTGTTGGAGCATAAATAGAGACAGAAATTCCAAAGCAAAGCTGTTATATTAGCCTGAAGCGACTTAATTATTGTTACCTGCTGATAAATGACCATTAGCATACTAAAATTATTATCACTACGACACTTAAAACACATTCATTCTTAAAGAATTAATGTGGAAAAAGTGGCGTCTCGAGAAACTTGTAAGAAACGCCTCCTTGCTAATGGAGTAGCTACAGAGGCTAGCTTAGCCAGCGACAAGACGGAAAAAGTACCTGTAAAAAATGTATCGGGTCGGGTCGGCGCCATAACTGTCCCCGAAGTGGTCCCCGACCTCTGCATCCAGCTCTTTCTCCTCTTTGACCCCCAGGGGTTCACTGGAGGGCTCCTCAACTGTTGACATGGCTAACTTCTAGCTTTGCTTCAGCCAGAGCGCTCCTTCTTCAGGAAGGAGGACGCAGCTTCCGGTGCCTCTGTGGACGGTGGGAAATATCAGTTTCCTCCTCACCAGCAGAAAGAAAGGCTGAAAACCCGCAGGTCCAACTGTATTTTGATAACATCGTGTCTAATTGTTGACCTAAGATATAACACGAATAGATCAAAGGTTAATTTGATCTATTAGTCTTATTAGTCCAAACATTTTTTTTTTTTACTCTAAATGCCACCATCTCCTTAATTTCATGGTAACAAAACATATTTTTTTCTAGAAATTGTCGTAGTTTTGGTCGGATTTTATTTGAAATTCGTTTCTCATAATTTCACAACCGCTCACTTTCGTCGCAACTTTCAGATGGTTTGACAGAAAATCAATTAAAGTAGCTCACTCAGCAGGTTGACTGGCAGATTTATTTGACGATGGTGGTCATAGGTGCAAAATTAAACTGGTGCGCCAATACAACTGTACTATTTTCTATGATTATAAAACTGAAGACATTTTTATATGGGCTCAAACAAACTTCAGTCGACATAATGAAATCTTTTTTTTTTTTTTTTTTGCTCTGTTGTGGAAGATTATGAAATCTACTTCCAGCGTCTGGTCTGTTGACAATATCTGTGGTGTCAATTTAGTATCAAAAATCCTTCCTTTAATTGGCTCTTGTGAAATATTCTAATTTTCTGAGGAACTGAATTTTGAGTTTTTAAATTGACTGTACTTGAAATACAGACATGTGTGCAATGTATAAAAATCTCTCTTTGTAATTTAGTAAGATGTTTTATTAGGCAAGTTATACCTTTTTGAATTTTTTGGGACATTTTAAAACAACCATTCGAAAAACCTATTTTTTTTAAATTTTATAAATTAAAACCATTTTTAAAAGTTCAGTGGTGGTATTTAGGAAGTGTTGTAAAAAAAAAAAAAAAAAAACTATTTACAAGTTGACGATAAAATATGACTTAATGACTTTCTCATGAAGTACGACCCGTCTGGTAAACCATATTTATCCCTCCCTTAGCCAGGTTCTAACAGCGTCGTGTGCGAGGCGCCCTTAAATGCATCATGAGGTTGCGGGAACTCTTGATGTGAAAAGCAAAGGCGTGACAGCGGGGCGGAACCGGAAACTTTAAATCAGAAAAGTTAAAGAAACCTGAAGCAGCACGACCATAACTGTGAACGTAATAATTTATGTTTATCCATTTTTAGGTTGTGATAAACTTGTTCTGAATAAGTTTATCACAATAAAACACACATACATATATATATAAAGAAAGCTCACACACCTAATGTTTGAAATCATTTCTTGAAAGCAAGGTCAAGCTGAACTTTATTTTCATCGACAACTCTGACATTATAAAAATAAATAGATGATTTACAGTCAGTGGATTGTTATACAAACCGTTATCAAAATTATGTCTCGGCCAGGATGAAGAATTAAACACATGCATAAAATCACCATTCAATGAATGTATACATGTTCTGAATACTTTGTTGCCATTATTTGCGGATAACAAATAAACCAGTTTTGTTTTTTTGCTTTTCCTTTTCCAGCTCGACAGGGTTGATAGAAAATAAAAATCACTTTTCAAAAGTAGACAGCAGCACAGCTTGAAGATGCCTCACTCCGACCAGTTCCCAACAATCCGACATTTTGTTCAGTGGCTGTCTTCCAGGTCCAGTCCGTGCTTCTCGATGTAACGTCTGCAGAAGACCGCTGCTGGTTAGTGAAATTAATCTCGCACATACAAATTCTACAGGCGTTATAGTTTACTATCTGCATACGGAGGTTTAAATCCGCTCTTCGTCAGCATGGATGTATTTTAAGAGATTCGTTTCATTTGTTCCTTTTCTTCCAGGAGTGAATAACGAGTCAACATCTTCAATAAAATAAAAAAATATTAGGTTTTAATTTATTATATTTCTCCCCTCTATATTTCCATAAAGCATTTGGATGTGGTGCAATTTGCATTTAGATATTTGTTAGAAGAAAATGTCTAAATGTGAAGCAGCATTTAGCTTTTAAGCACAAAAAATCTGGAACAAACTTCCAGAAAACTACAAAACTGCTGAAACACTGACTTCCTTTAAATGAAGGCTAAAACCCCCCACCACCTGTTTAGAGTTGCCTTTGATTAGTAGTAACTGGAACATTGATCAGTATATTTGTTTGATTTTGATGAAATGTAATGTTTAGTTTTGGTTTCATAGATGGTTGCTGTATGATGTTTTTATGACGTAAAGCACTGTGAACTGCCGTATTGCTTGAATGTGCTACAAAATAGACTAGATTTGTGAGGGTGTATTAATACATTTTTGAGGTTATATGTATAATTTATTTAGGTTTGAATGTGAAAAAAAAGCACAACACATTCAAACTTATGCATCTAATTCTTACTTTAGAAATGAATTCAATTTGTTTAATCATTTTTCCACATTGGAAAATGTTTGAAACAAACGCATAATTAAAAACCCAAACAAAATAATAAATACATGCTGATGATAAATATTCATAAACTTCTTGTACAGGTAAATTACATTCCGCCCCACATTGACCCCATTTATTGTATTTTTTCTAGCATGAAAAAATCTGGGATTTATTTACTTTTTTGCCACTTGAGGGCAGCAAAAGCGCGTCCAAACAACCCACCTACTTTTAATGGGAACCTGCTGATGTTGTTCAGTAACCTTTCACTTTTTACAGTGTAAAAATGTTTTGTGCAGCCATTTTTGGGAGCCAAGTCGTTTAAAACATGATATTCTTGCAGGTATTCCTCTAATCTCTCACCTTCTCGCATAATTATACAATGCCTCTTTTCTTTGCTGGAGAGACATGTGTCTGTCAGCTGGCGATCTCCCAAACGTTTTGGCAGCAGGCTATGGAGAGGAAAGGTAAAGCAAAGTAAAGTATCAGTCAAATAATAACTTGGACTTCCCAGAATTTTAAATACATATGAAATTTGTTCTACCATGTAAAAAAGTTGGGACAGATTACTGCGTCTGTGTATATCTGGGCTGCAGGTCGAAGTTCACAGACCGATCTGAGACAACTCCAACTCACAATTTAGTACTTAAAGGGACAGTTTAGGACTTTTGATGTGTGGTTCTTCTAAATGGATATCAGCAGTGAGTAGCTTATCTGCAGAGATTGAGTGTAAATCCAGATTTAAGCCAACAGGAAGTACAAGAGGGGACGTAAGACAATGCTAATCTCAAAAACATCACAGCAGTTTGTATGAACACTATTTCTATGATTTATTTTTACATTGCTTTAGTTTTATGAGTTACTCAGGCCAGAAAAGTTGCACAAGTTTTATTCTTAGCACACGTTTTGACCAGGAAGACCACTGCCTTCCTCCATTTCCTGTGAAAATAATCATTTTTTTCTGGGTAAAGTGCCGGCAGATCCAAAGATCCTTTAGGCATAAACCGCCGTGATGTTTGTGAGACTGAAGATGTTTTAGGACGTTGTTGGAAGTCCTCTCTGATCTCATCCCCTCTGGCATGAGGCATTAAGCTTCAGACTCTGGGACTAGCTGATCTAGATTTATGCTAAATGAAGAACCAAGAGGCCTAAATGTATTCAAACCACTGACAGATTTGAAATTATTTTGAACCAACTAAGATTTGTTTCTGACAGGAAGTGAGACAGGAATGTCCTAAAACACAATACAATGTAAGAAAGATATCATGTTGATTATTTATGCCCTTCTTAGAAACTTCCTAGGCATTAAAGAAGTCAATCATTTCTTTTAATGGATGACCAGCTTTTCAACGTATTTGACAAGTTAACTTCGGTGATGACCTTCAAGTCTTTGAGGTCGGAAGGACTTGCTGCCATTACCAACTCTGTTGCCAAGTAAATTTTCAGACAAAAAAAAAATGTTAAATTAAAAATCAGTATCGGCCAAAACTGGAACCCATAGGACCGCTTTTATTATTTTTTTTTTTAAGATCGGTGCATTGCTGCAACAAAGATGTTGGTCAAATTGAACGATTAATTTAAACCTGAATATGCCAGGTGTAGGAATGATGCTGGGATAACTGCTTTTAAGACAGCTGACAATTTTATGATTGTAACCTAGAATCAAAAAGAAGTGTAAGTTCCAAGAGGTCAGTGAAGGCAGCATTTTGAATGGTCAAACCTTTATGGCAGGAGAGGACCCAGAAGGAAAGGAGCTGATCCTGGAGTCTCCGTATGTTGACATCCCTGTAGCTTCCATCGATGCTTCCTCTCTGTTCTCTAGCAGGTTTGTTATCGTGGTGTCAACACAGTTGGTTTTAGCTGAAAAAAAAACAAACAAAAACAAAATAAATAAAAAACAACAAGAGGCAACTTGAATAATACTGAATTATGGGGGGAACAATGCATGACAGATGCATTGATTTATAATAAAATTGATTTATTATGTCTCAATAAATAATAAATCAATTCATCGCATGATAAATTAAAAATTGACTCGATAATTTTGATTTAGAGAATAGCTGTTAAAGAGATTTTCTCTTTCAATATTGTTGGGAAGCCGCCATTTTGAAAAACGGTGCCAACATTTGACCCCAAGTAGTCAGAGTGCACGACCTGCCACTTTTACCTGTTTTCCATGTCTGAGCTGAATGATTGTTATTTTTAATGCAATTTGTGGTTACAGACTTCATAATCCATTTTAATTGTTGTTTTGGATGTTTTGTTTGCTTATTTTGGATATTTAAAAATGTTTTCCATTTTCAGTGTTAAATGTTCTTTCAACCTTTTCTTATCTTTGAGTGGGTTTACTTACATAAATAATGCGTTATTATTATAACATTAGCTCAAAATGGTCTCAAAATGACTATATTATTGCAATAATTTCTGGGACAATTTTGTTATTGTGACAGGCCTAAACTCAGAAAAGTACTAGCACTTGTAGCACAAGTTGTCTTAGTTCAGTGTGGGAAAAAATACAAATTAACTAATACTTTTGGAATAACTAACAGTAAAGATGTAAGAAAATATTTTCAATATTTTTATTCCACCGCTCAACTTTGTTGCAAAACCCCCCCACATGATTCTACTCTAGTTTTTCTTTATTAAATTTTTAATGTTACAAAAAAGTCATGCATTGTTGTGCATCTAATGTTACATATTCACCATTTTAAGGTTCTGTAAAATCTCAAGATGAATGCATGTGTTAACCACAGACAATAAGGAGCATTAAAACCGGTCCGTACCTAAATCCCTTGTAATGACACTGATTGGGACATGTGGCAGCACATCCTTCACCTGCTGGGCCATCTTAGCGATCCGGTGGTCATCTGAGCCCAGACTCTGGGCCATGAAGCCCAGCCCGATGGAGCCAGATGTGGCACCTGTGGAATACAAAACGCAGCCACTTAAAAAGTCCCAAACTGTGAATGTGCCATACGGGTAGATTGTCTAAAACGGCTCATTTACTTACTTGTAGTCGTTTGTGGTACTGAATGTCTTTTCCTCTTAATGTGCTCTGCTTTATCAGCTTTAGTAATCTTGGTGGAGACCAGCCCCAGTTCAATAGCGAGAAGCTGAGCAAGACGAGACACGTTAAGAGTCAAAAGAGGGAAACAGAGCCAAACAAGGAAAAAGTAATTTTTTTTTTTTTTTTAAGAAACTGGCATTCTCAGATTCAAATAAATGTGAAACTGGGTAGTATATGTTTTCTAGGTTTTCTGTTTCTATTCAAGGGGATATCATACAAAATATTTACAAAATATGCCGGAATATTTGTGCATTGTGAAAAAAAACAACTATTTAAGCGTTTGTTAGCAGCTGTGATGGCGAAAGAGTCTAACAGCTTCTGAGAGGAAGGATCTGCAATGACACTCCTTTGTGCGATGCAGCAGTCTGTCGCTAGCTGCATGTCATCCAGCCAACTGACAATGAATTTACATCAAGCCATAGAAAAGTCCAGCGAGAAAAAACCTACAAAGAATGTATGAGATTAAATGGTCCTGCCATGACAAAATTTAAGACCTGTGATTAATGTATGTGAGACCAATTTACATTTCACATAAACAAATGTAAGACTTTTCAAGGCCTTCATTTCATAAATGATTTTAAGACTTTTTAAGGCGTTCATTTCAGAGAAACAAGTTAGAAACTTTTTAAAAATGCACGGACACCTGGTATTAAATGCCCGTTCATCTTAAATCTGCTTGCCAGGCATCTTGAGGCCCAATAAATTCCACTTTTGGTTTTAGATGTGTGATTTATGTTCATAAACTCCAATGAGGGAGTCTTACCTCTTGGACTTTGTTGGCAAACTCCTGCGTAGATTCACCATCTTGTCTAGAAACTGGTGGGAGCCAACTGAAATAAAAGGCGATGTCAAAAACCTTATTTTTAAAGTCAGAACGCAAAGTATGACGATACTTACTGTAGAAACTTTTATTCTCAAACTATCTCACGCTACAGCTGGGTATCCAGCATTACAAGCTTTGAGTAGGTGAGCCAGAGGCTGTTAGTGCTGCCAAGGCAACATGTAACCATCACTGCTTTCTACCTTGACCCTATCCCTGTCTAACAGATGTAAGTAGTGATAAAATATGTAGTACCTTACATGATACACTGTACATGGAGAGAAAAATGTCCACAGGAGGTCTGTTAGCCAGCTGGACTCTACTGTGCTCTGTTGGAAGAAATGAAACACATTAAAGACGGTTGTGTTATTATGTTACAGATGTGAATAAAATTGCCATGATTACACAGAGAAGCTGCATTATCTGTATACAAACATCCTCACTTATATTGAAGGAGTTCCTTATAGAGCTGGTAGAGCTCTCGGTAAGGCCTGACTGGATTATTCTTAGCACTGAGATCAGATTAAAGCAGCTGCTGCTTCACTTTAAATGTGTAATATCATCAGATTTGGAACAAAGTCGTATTTTGTTCATTGAAGATTTTAACAGCTTCAAAATGCGTTTCATTGATTTCCTGAAAGATGATAAGCTAAATGATGCTAATAAAGCAGCAGATGATTTAGTTTGCAAATGTTCTCCATCTATTCTGACCTGACACACAAGTTTAAAATCCGGTTACCAAAGAAAGCAGAGGTCTGGACACCCGTAAGGCCACAGGTTGGATAGATTCAGTCAGTGTGAAAGGCCACGAGCTGAAATAGCAAACACACACACAAAAATACACATTTACTATGAAGCAAACACTATTTGGAAAACTTTCCTCCTGATATTAACATTAAAATACATGTCCCGTTGCTAACATAAACAAACTGTTATTTGCTTATTTCATTATCGATGACTGAGACGGCAAATTGAAATGAGTAGATTCTGACTAAAATCATCAGCAGAGCTAATTAGACGGCTCACGATGCCAGAGCTGAGGATGAGTCAGTAAAACGACCAAAACGCTGAGCTGGAAAAGGAAACTGAAGACAGGACGGCCACACAGGAAGCACCTGGATGTGGCTGCAGCACAGCGTCGAGAGAAGCAAACCCAACCTTCACATTTCTGAGTCGCTACAAAGTATTCTGTCAACCTTGAGTTAAAGGTTAGATGATACAATATCACACGGTTTCCTTTTAAAAAAACAAAACAAAAACCACCCACCCAAAAACAAACATTTAAAACAGAAATGCATAAAAAATGCAAAAAGGAAAACTAATTGATGGTAAAATAATGTTATCATACAGCATTTACCTCCTCTGCTTTAGTTTTGTAGTTCCATTTAGGTGTTTCATATTAAACTGATTTTAAAATCTGACAATGACAAGCCGACTCAAAAAGTGTTTTTTGGATAATGATGTCTTTCATCGAGGGGATAAAGCAATACCAACCAACCTGGACCAATGTGAAAAAGTAATTTCTCCCCAAGCCTAATTAATAACCACCAGAGAGGAAACAGTGGCTGATTTTTACACATTTGCAGACGTAGAGCAGATCAGTAAAAAAAAAAAAAAAAAGATTGATTTTGCGTGCAAGCATCAGCTGATCGGCAAAACCTCAGGAAATCTTATTGGCGTAACCCTAGCACCAGTCCAGAATGTATGTTAATGCAAAGTTCAAAGGTTAAATTGGTTCCAGTACAGAAATCCAGCAAGCATACATGTTATTCCATACATATGATCATGATGAATTGATTATTCAAATTATTGTCATTTAGTAATCGATTAATCGTTAACTGGAGGATACAGACTCAAAACAAAGGCCTTTTGCTGAAAGAACAACGTATTCTGGGCAGTAAGCCAAAATTGAATTATATATATATATTTATGTATATTTATTTCTATCTGTAAATATGTTCCACCCAAAACTCCTCAAGTGGCAGTTTTGTCTTCACCTGGTTCTAATTCTGTAAAAAAAATTTAATAAAATTTGAAAAAGAAACACATTTTCGTTTAAGCAGCTTTTGATATCCAGTTATCAGGTAATCTATAGTCACTGTACTAATATTAAGTTAAGCAGAAAGGTCTGACCTTTTCACGTTATATTAAAAGTGTTTTTTTAGCTAATGAAATGATAATGCATTCAATGTGTTGTAAATATGTTCCACCCAAACATTATGAAACATTATGTTGCACTTAAAGCAACATGTTTCTTTTTAAGAAATTGGATTATCTGCTTATTTGCCTCTTTTGATGTATTTCTAATATTGTATAGAAAAGGCTTAAATGGGAAAAATCTGCTAAATGTGCCAGTTCTTTTTTATCTAATTAATTTTCAGAATAACTGATTATTAATCTATTACTAAGATCATCGTTAGTTGCAGCCCTAATATTTATCCACATTTCTGCGAGGAAAAAAAAACAAATCTAATGAGAAGTTGCTCTAAGCTTCACAGTAAAAGATGACCTCACCATTTCTAGTAAAAAATTAACAGAAGAAAACGTGCCGATAAATGCTGTGAATATTTGTGTTCCTCTGTGAGATTCACGTCGGCCTCGGTTAGAGGAAACGGTCATGCAGGTAAAAACGACCGAAAGCCAGACGGACCTGAACTTGAGCAGACCGGCGCGGCCGTTGGTGGTGTCTTCTTCAGGAAAGACGAGTAAAGGCGGGGCGCCGTCAGCGGAGCAGTACCTCTGGAGAGACTCTCCTACCGCTTCCTGGCTGGAGGCCGAGTGGATCTCCATGAAGCCCCGGGCCCAACACATGAAGCCCGTGGAGCCCTCCAGCTGGGGCTGAGGAGCAGAGGAACAATAAATCAAGCTTACCCAAGGCTGGACTCACCGCTTACAACAAAACATGGCAGATGTAGTCAAGTTCATTTGTGTAGCACATTTCAGCATCATGAAACCAGCAATAATTATTACATTTTGTCATCAATTTTAGCATTTAATGCTCATATTTAAAAACTTCACGTTGTATTCTAAAGCAGCGTCTCTTCAGCCTTTCAAACATTTCTGACCTTTTATTGGAATACTTTATTTTATAAGCCTCTTAAGCCCGACCTCTGCGACATTAAAACGCCCTGACCGCTGCAGCGCTTCGTCACACATCACAGAAAAAAAATAACATTTTACCCCACAGTACAGGCATATTGCCTCGCAAACAAATTCATTTCTTTGCATATTTTCAGTGCGTTACATTCAGATAACATGTAACAGAATCAATGCAAACTAGCCCAGAACTGTGGAAGTGAAAGGAAACCCTACATATTTTAGCTAGGGCTGGGATGACAAATGCATGCCACACTTTTCAGAGTTTTATTTGGCAAAAAAACATTTGTTTAAAACCATGCAGTCTTTCTTTTTTCCTTCTCCTTTAAGCATCCAATTGGTTAGTGTCCTCAGTTCGTTTATGGACAGACTGAACAATATACTGAAATAAGCCGAGTATCGCTGAAACGATCGATTAGATTAATCGTGATGAATCAATTATTGAAATAATCATCAAATAGCTTAGTAGTACATTAATTCTTAACTGGAGTATAGAGACTCAAAAAAAGGCAAATTGCTGAAAGAACACAAACCTATAATAAAACCAAAACTTTACAAAAAATATTAACATTTTCCATTTAAAATGAAAACAACTGACACCTCACTTGGTTCAAATTGTGCTAAAGAAATCTCCCTTTAAACACCTTTTGCTATTTAATTAATTGGATCTATTCAAGAAATAGTCAAAAGATTAGCACTACACGGTATTGATACTAGAAGTACTTTTTTTTTAGTTGCTGTGCTTCCTTTGCTGCATTTTAAGCAAGAAATGTTTATATTTAAAAAAGGAGTAAAATTGTTTATTTGCGTCTTTTAATTTATCTCTAATACTGTATAAAAAGAGCTTAAAGGGAAAAGCTACAGAGCAATTTTTATCCGATTAATCGTCAGAATAATTCATTACTAGAACAATCGTTAGTTGCAGCCCCAAAGCGGAGATGAAAAGGAGTGAAAAAGCGATCAATAATCAGAAAAGCGGTCAAAAAAAAATTTAATTTTTTTTTTTAAGTAAAAGTTGAACACTCACAGTATTGAAGGGGGTCAGGAGGTTGATAATGTTGTGGTCAAACTCTGTCACATGATTGCATACGTAGAGCTTGGTGTTTTTATCCCGGGAGCGAGGATTTCTCTGTCGCACATGCATCCCAAGGACCGAGCACATAACCCTGACAACAAACCTGCAAGCAAAAATAGATGTTAACGGCAACAGATTAAAGAAACAAATAGAAAAAAATAAAGAACACGCCACCTTAACCGGTACTTGCCTCCGCACAAAGCTATCTGGGATTGCGCAGCTGACCAGGAAAACGTGAACGCCGATAAAAATCCGCATTAGCATCAAACAAACGCCAACTGGGGAGTAGATGAGCAACAGCAGGAGAGCAACGGCATCTTTGGGAAACCTGCACACAGATTGTTTCAATTCCACAGGAGAAAAAAATTTAATAAAATCAAACACACCTAACATCTCCAAGTCAAGGCTAACGTCTTACAAATGCCACAGGTAAGCAAACACACCTGCTGGACTGAAATGGGGCAAGTCTCCAGGTGTTTCATGTCACAATTCCCCGTTTCTTTTAGGAACACTCTTTTCAAGTGTTAATAAAATTCACTGTGGATTTATGGCTGATCTATAGGGATAAAATAACTTCACTCCCTGTTTTAAAAATCACTGTATCTACATGTTTACAAAATAAGTTAGTTAAAAAAAAAAACACCTTTATTTTGCAACAGATATTTCCATTTAAAACTTGCAAAGTGGAACTGAAGTCAAACTCTTCCTATGTGCCTCAGACTTGACAAATAAATTTGATTCTGATTGACTGTCACGCTGGACTGCGCTGGTTTGATCTGCTCATATATTTCCAGATGTGAATCGGGCCTGACTGCGTCTCATGAAATTACATTTATTGCAAATTTGACACTGAAGTACATAAGCAGAAATAAAAAAAAAACTACTTTTTTTTTATCATGGCCGCACACCAATGTGTAAACAAGCAGACAACATTTGCCATTTGAACAGACATTACTGAATGTTGTCTTTCATTTCCAATAACTTATTACACGTGTCCTTCGTGTACAGCTCTTTGACATCAAATTCTCATTGAAGCGTGACAGAAGTAGTTTTTCCTTTTACACAACAGTTAAACAACACGTTTATTAAACTTACCTAAACTAAATACTTCATACAGCAGGTGGACATGAACACAAACACTTTCTACCTTCAACAGAGGCAGCATTATTTTGATGTCTTACTAAATGATGCATATCCTTACCAGTGTTGGGACGTGCACCCTAAATGAAGTTCCAGAGTAACTAATAGCAACATGATGTCTCTGCTACTTGGCTAATTAGCCTATCGTGTTTCTTTTCGAATGTTTTAACTCCCTGTGACACGTTTGACCTGTAAATGCATCATATATCCGTCACCGAAAACTTCATAACACATTGTCGCAATGAGGAACACAACCCCTCCACCACTGGCTCATTAGCTTTATTCTGGTTAACCAGGGAGTTCTAGTTAGCCCGACGTTAGCTGACTTACCGACGAAAGTCAAACATGTCCTCAATCCCCCGAGTCTCCATGTCTGCCAGTCGGACTTTGGCTTGGCACACAGGCTAACGCTAAGAATACCACCTGACCTCTAAATATGGGTGAGTCATTACGTTCACAGCAGCGCTATGGTCCTCCGCTGGGTGAACTGGTAACCAGCTAGCCTCGTCGTTCACTCGATAAACTGGCAACACAGTAAAACAGAACGAGCAGCTAGGTAGGTTAGCATAGCAGCTATCAACAGATGTTACTTCCTGTAGTATGGCCACAGTTCCTGTTAGGAGCCTCCAAAATAAAGTTGTTGTTTTTTTTAAGTGGGTTTTTACTGATTAGACTCCGAAAGTTCAACTTGGACTTATGTACAGTATTTCTAAACTGCACATTTTATTACTTTCTAGTGTTTTTTTTTTTTTTTCAAATCAAGTAATTTAATTTCAAAATAAAGCGTGGTAGAAAAAAAAAAAAACCCGAGGGACTTTGTCTCCCTCTGGTGTTTGAATTGGGAACTTTGAAATTACACAAAAATCAGAAGGCTAATTAAAACATGTTACATTTATGTACATTTAAAGAAACCTAGTGAAATTTAATTAGTTCAATTTGAAATTAAACGAGTAACTAATTCATAACTCGTTAATACCTTGAACCACTTCAGAACTTTGTGTTCACTCCTGATCAATTGTTTTTTCAAAAAATATATTCCTAAAAATGTGCAAATATTTCAGATTGCAAATATAACTGTCTCATACACTGTAAATAAATAATTGGGCATATCATCTGTTGAAAATGATTTATGAACACCCTGTAAATTACACATTGCTTATGGAAATAAATAAACATTACGGTTATATAAATAGACCTTTTTCCCCTTTTCTTCTCTCCAACCTTCTGAGGTTCTCTATCGCCCCCTGGTGTTCCCCAGGCGGCCTAGGGCATTTTTTTCTTGAACAAAATCCTCATTAAATCTCGCAGGCTCCTCCCACATGCAGTCCTCGTTTGTTTGGCAACAAGAGCAACTCGTTTGTGCAATCGCCGCAGTTAACCCGATATTGATTTTGATTCCTGGGAAAACAAACAGAGCGCTGTTAAATCCAGCGCAAACTGAACGCCGTTCCTTTTTCTTTCTGTCAGCGCTCGGGAGTCAAAATGAGGGTCGGAGTCCGTTGCTGTCCTCTAATCCTCTGCTTGGCCCTGGTCTCGGTGTTCGGGCTGGGTGAAGACCTCGACCGGCCTCTGTTCGGGCCTCCCGGCTCTCCTATCCGGCTTCATGAGTCCGACCCGGACCTGAAGAAGGTTCTGGTTTTCGCGGAGGAGCGATACAACCGGGGCTCCAACGCTATGCACCTCCGCCGAGTCAGCCGGTTCGTCTCGGCCACTAAACAGGTTAAGACTTAAAAAACATTACTTAGTCATTGTTTAATTCATTGTGTCTTATCAGTGCTTTTAATCATTTAGGAGTCAGTTCAGTATTATTAAATGTATGTGTTTACGACGATAATTAACCTTGCGTCATGTTAACATAAGTGAGGTCTAGACGGAAGGATAAATCCATAATTTCAAAATAAAAGCACAAACTTCATAGTACAGAACAAATACTGATGTACATTTCATAAAGAATATATTTATTTCAAAGCTATCTAATTCTGATTATAATAATTCTTCATTAAATGAAGTGAAATAGACGTACTATTAGTATAAAACTTAAATTCTTAAAAGCGTCTTTTCCTAACCGAAAGCGTCGACTTATCGACGCTTCCGGTCGACACACCACCGCCAGAGAAGCCATATTCCTAAAATAAAATATATATATATTTTTTTTTTGCAAAATTTTTTTTACCGTTCTCAAGAACTTATGTCTGAATAAATAAATAAAAATTATTGCCTTGCTTTTTTTTTTTTTTTTAACAATTTGGAGTCTAATAACAGGCACATTTTGTAGTTTATGCAACGCTGATATTGCAGTGACTATTTTTGCAGTAAATTGCGCAGCCCCAACATCAGTCGGTTTCTAAATCCCTTTTGTGGAGAACTACATTTCTTTCTTGCAAATTCCTCATGTTCATCTGTTTTTCAGCTGGTGAAGGGCATCCGCTACACCTTAACACTGGAACTGAGCAACACCCAGTGTAAGAAATCTGCCATGCTCAGGACCTGTGACTTCTATCCTGAGCCTCAGAAACTTAAGGTACGCTGTGAGAGTGACAGACAGCAACAGACTAAGCAACAAACAGGAAGTTGCCAGCCTTATGGAATGGATACCAAATGTCTGACTGATTGTGTTGTTTGATGTTGCAGCATTGCCTCGTGTTTGTTCAGGCAGAAATGTCAGCACTGATCTAGTCTTGTGACATGACTGGCTGTAACTTTGGGCATGCTTGTGCAACTCTCAGACATAAATGTATATATGCATATTATGCTTCTACAATCCAGTTCTGACAGGAAATTTAAGAAGAAAATAGAAAAAAATAAATCAAAGTGAAGCACACACACAGACTCACTTAGCTGAAGTAAATTGTAAAGTATGTGAGAAGAGATGAAGACAGACAAGCAACTTCCTCTCGTTTCCTTATTTTTAGCATTTGCAGGACATGAACAAACACATGATTCTGATTATATTAATGTCTGTTGTTTTTTGTTTTGGTGTGTTTTCCTGAATCAGACTGAAGTGTGTGTGTTTGAAGTGTGGGACATTCCCTGGCAGGCCACCACCACCCTCCTCAAACAGAAGTGCCAGCCTAAAGGTTGGTCAGTCAGAAACCAGATGAGCGGATCACTCTTTCTTATAGACCTCATCCATCCATCCTTTTTTTTTTTTATTAATTCATCTTAATTTTTTCATTTCTGTATATACATATATTTTAAATTTATTTATACATGTTGTCTCATTGAGATCCAAGATCTAATGTACAAGAGAGA
Organism: Brachyrhaphis roseni; assembly: GCA_903066815.1. Lineage (NCBI taxonomy): Eukaryota > Metazoa > Chordata > Actinopteri > Cyprinodontiformes > Poeciliidae > Brachyrhaphis > Brachyrhaphis roseni. The sequence continues at coordinate 27,017 of CAEFZY010045873.1, forward strand.
CCTGATTTCCTACATTAAGCAACAACAAAAACTGGAAAGACAGCAAAACAAAATTACACACAGGTCTTTTTTTTTTCTCTGACTAAAGTATTCTGAGGCTAATTGCAATATCAGGTGATCCACATTAACATTAAACAAACAAAAAAAAATCGCCCTTATTTGTATTTTCAGCATAGTCTTGTTTGTTCAGTCTGACCTTCATGTTACATAACCGGGATCAATGAGATAAATTAGGAAAAGGGTGACGAGTCAATGTCTAATGTTAGCGTTCACCTTGCTAAAGCTTCCATTACTGTTACTTAGTGCTGTTGATTTTAAAATAAATCTACATTTAACAACGTGAAACTGAAGCATGTGTTTAGCGACTACTATTCTCTCCTCGTTTCAGTCGGTCCAGCCTCAGAACAGCCCAACAAGGCGGAGGCTCAAGCCACCATCCAGCCGTCAGAGGTAAAAAAAAAAAAAAAAAGCAGCTTAGTGCGGTCTTGTCAGTGTTTTGTCACGTGCCCCAGCAGTCGTTTATTCTCTTTGTGGTAGGAGTCCGTGGAGCTGCTGGGCCAGTTTAAAGAGTTCATGGTTAAATACAATAAGGACTACAGCAGCCAGGAAGGTGAGCGGTTTGCACATGCTCACACAATCCAGCATCTGCACACACGCGCACCCCCCCCACACACACACAGATGTTTGCGTGGCTATCTTTGTGGGGACTTTCCATTGACTTCCATTCATTTCTACAGCCTAAACCTTACCCTAACCATTACATACCTAACCCTAACCCTAAACAAAACTCAATTCACACCGTAGTCCTAAATCTGACCCCTGATCCAAATACAGCGTTTCCCCTTATGGGGACCAGGCTTCGGTCCCCACAAGTAGCAGTGGGTCCCCACAACGTAGTATGTATCAGGATAATGGTCCCCACAAGGTATTAGAAACAAACACACACACAGTCACATTCTGGTGCATAGACACTGAACCTTTTGTGCTTGCAGCTCATTGTGTTCACCCCAAAGTGAAAACACTCCCACAAGTCAGCCCACATTCAATTCCATGTATAACTAGAGTGCTGTAAAAAAGTTAAACACGCAAAACCTAAAGGGTCAAAGTAATCTTATAAAGAGAAATTATTAAAAGCAGTTTTCAAATAATGTTTTACTTTTTCTAAGAGGAAAAAGTTGGTCCAAATTAACTTGGCACTATTTGAAAAACTAGTTATCCACTTTATAAAATTTCGCAGCAACTGTGATTAACCACATTTTCTTGACCGCTGAGTTAGCTGTGGGCATTTATCGTATCGTTTATCATTTACTGTAAAAATGTCTTGTGATAAGAATTCTGATTTATCGCCATCTCAATAAATTTCAATGAATGATGTTAAAAAAACTGACATAATGTAAATGCTATTTGTACTATTTTCTCCACTGTTTTGATAAGCGCAATACATCAATAACATTATATATTGTGATAAATACTTGATTAGTGTATGTAGATAATATGTCCGATACAATATCCAATAATTTCACTGATCTCTGATCCAGAATAATTGATAATTATTGTTATCGACCGATATGAAACCCTAATATTGTGATACGTTTTTAAGCCATATCATCCAGCCCTAAACAGAATACATAAGTTTAATGGAAAAGGAGCATGGAGCAACAGTAAAGTTTAATTACTGTGGAATTTTAGCCAAGACATAGAAGACAAAAGGAGTCAAATCTCAAACTTCAATTTCTGGGCTCAATTTGGACAATGACTAGCTTAGCTGAAGTGCTAATGAAAGAAGATGACAAACGTTTGTTGGCTTGCATTTAGAAAGGTTTGTTAGAAAAAAGTGATAGACAGAAATCACATGAAATATTAATCTGACATTGCATGTTGTGATGTTAAATATTGTCTTTGTGCATTTTTTCCACGACAGAGGCTGACAGGCGTCTACAGATATTTCACGAGAACCTGAAAACGGCCGAGAAGCTCCAGTCTTTGGATCAAGGTTCAGCTGAGTACGGCGTTACCAAGTTCAGCGACCTAACTGGTGCGTGCAACCGTGCGCCGTCTGGTTATTTTTGACGAGGAAATGTATCTTCTGCTTCTAACATTGCAGCTCTGCGTCAACTCGACGTTTTTCCGTATCGCAAATGTTTCAGCTTTGTATTCTCTCCTTCTGTCTTTGTCCAGAGGAGGAGTTTCGTTCCACGCACCTGAACCCGCTTCTCAGTCAGTGGACTCTTCATCGTCCAATGAAACCCGCCCCCACTGCCAAAGGCCTCGCCCCTGGCAGCTGGGACTGGAGGGATCATGGAGCCGTTAGTCCTGTGAAGAACCAGGTGATGCCAAGCAGAAGAGTTAATAACCGAGGGTTCACCCTATTGGGAATAAATTGATGCAGTGCAGGGATATTTTTGAACCCTCATTGTGTGTGTTTTTGGTAGGGCATGTGTGGATCCTGCTGGGCGTTTTCTGTCACAGGAAACATCGAGGGCCAGTGGTTCCTGAAAAATGGGACTTTGCTGTCACTTTCAGAGCAGGGTAATTCGCCCTCACAAATTCTGACTGAAAAAGCTCAACACTGACGTCTTCGAAATGCAATGAGAACAGTTTTCCATTAAATCAATGGATCATACACACTCTCCTATGCAGAGCTGGTTGACTGTGATGGACTGGACCAGGCATGCAGAGGTGGACTGCCATCAAACGCTTATGAAGCTATTGAAAAGCTGGGTAAGAAACAGCTTTACGGGAACAGTAACAAACAGAAAATTGAAAAGGGAGGATTTAAGTTTAAATAAGCTTAATTTATATATATTTTTCTTATGTATGTTTGTCTCTCCTGTGCCATTAAGGCGGCCTGGAGACAGAAACAGATTACTCCTACAAAGGACACAAGCAGACGTGTGATTTCACTGACAGGAAGGTGGCTGCCTACATCAACAGCTCGCTGGAGATTTCCAAAGACGAAAAAGGTAAGCAATGGGGGGTGGGCATTTATCGTATCGTTTATCATTTATTGCGATAAATTTCTTATTGTGGTAAGAATTTTGATTTGTTGCTGTCACTATAAATTCCAATTAATGATGTTTAAAAATCCACAAAACTCTCCTTATTTTTAACTTTCGTAATTCTATTCTTTTCTTCGCTGTTTGTTTAATAAAAGCGTCAATAAAAAACGATAAATTTGAAAATAGTTACTGTTTAGTGATTCAAATCACACTTCTTTACGTGACTAGTATCTTAAAGAAGCGTATCCCAAAATGGGAATGTTTTTTCAAGAGCATTATTTATGTTTGCTGCAACACACAGTAGCAGTAAGAAGGATTTAATAAACCGTTATCGTCACTTTTATTGACGATAAAAGTGACGATACTATATTATCACAATAGTACCGCAAAATATTGTGATAAAACCGCAAGTCCATATCGTAAGAGAGTCAATATTCTGCGAGTAGAGCATCAAAGTGTCATTAAACAGGCAAATATTTTTCTGCTTTATTCTTTTTCTTCTCAGAAATTGCTGCTTGGTTGGCAGAAAAAGGACCAATCTCTGTCGCTCTGAATGCCTTTGCAATGCAGGCGAGTTACTTTACTTCTCCATTCCGTTTCTCTGTTTGGTCTGATGCAACTTGTACTATTTTTTTCCCTGTATTAAATTTTACTCTTTTATCAAAGAGTAAAATTTGCCTTTACAGTTACGGTTCTCTTTTATATTCCTGTAGTTCTATAGAAAGGGTGTTAGTCACCCAATGAAGATCTTCTGCAATCCGTGGATGATCGACCACGCTGTGCTGCTGGTGGGATATGGTGAACGTGAGTAAATTACTCCTCCCCAATCGTAGTTTAATGACATCTATTGATATTAGTTTGTGATTCAGGGTATTTTAAACTGTTTTCATTATGCTGTTCTTCTTTCAGGAAATGGCATCCCATTCTGGGCCATCAAAAACAGCTGGGGGGAGGACTATGGAGAGGAGGTACAAGAATACCAACATCTACCACTAGCTTTATTTGATTCAAGTTAAATATAGGATACAGGAATGCAGATATTCTGGCAGATGTGTAGAATCCTACATTTATATTGTTTTGCAGGTGCACCGATAAATCACCCCCAATTTCTTTATCGGACAATATTTTAGCGCTGAATTCCGGTCGGCTTCCTTCATATAAATTAATATTTACAACCTGACTCAAATAACAAATTATTAACTTCTTGCTCAAATAACAAATTATTCCACCGTAGTTCATTTCTCTTAGCACACAAACAATTATAGCAGCACTATTCTGTAAGTACCAACAACACTCGCAATGGTTAATTATATAATTTACCTTACCATCCTGTTGTTTTCTTTTTACTGATTTATTTTTTCAGTACGAGGTTATGCTAGTGCAATAAAATTTCAATTTATTTCAAGGCTTTTTAAGCTTCTTTACCAATAAATGGAGCCAGTATCGTGTTGTAAATATGTTGAGGTCTGGTGTAAATATAACTGCTTAATATCATAATGCATTAAACTAGAATATTTAATTTTATTGTAAGAAGGTAAGAGTTTTTTTTTTTGTATTCTGTTTGTCTCTTCTGCAGGGTTACTACTACCTTTACAGGGGGTCCAATGCATGTGGAATCAACAAGATGTGCTCTTCAGCTGTTGTCAACTAACCTTCATGCTGTATGTATTGTACCAGCCACCTGGTACAACTACGTCAGCTCACAAAAAGCACAGGAACAAACTGCATGAGGATCCAAGTAAAGACACTTCCAAGTTCTAACAATGTTCCGTTAAACCATTTGCTGTATTCTACCGTCTTACCTCCCACCTCATGTCAGTCTACTCTGTCAGACCAGCTCTACTGACCTTAGCTTTGATGTTACTGTGAAACTTTGCTGTAATTTGAAACTGGATTTCGTTTGCACATTTTATTCCGTTGTTTCAGCAGAGGCAGTATTGGTTGTAGCTCATCTCTACTAGCAATAAACGTGCTTGTGCTCGAGGTATTATGAAACTAAGACCATGTCAACTCAGTGTTGTTTTTTTTTTAAGTTCTGTTACTAGTTGTTGTGCTAATGGTGTTAATTGAGATTTGCACTGGACTATTAAACTCCAATAACAACTGCTGTGAGAGTGGAAAAAAACTATGTTTGAATAAAATGTGGGAATTCAAAAAAGGTTCATGCAGTGTCCAAAATAAATCACTTTGCTTAGACATTTAGAATCATGAATGGACACAGTGAATTATTATCCATCCATCGTCTATACCCAGTCTAAATGGTGCCTATCTCCAGCTGTCCTTGGACAAGAGGTGCTATCAGGTTACCAGCCCATCACAAGGCAATACACACACACAACCATGCCTACACACACTCACATAAGCATTCAACATATATTTACACTTAAGTAAATGTAAAAAGTAGCTTTGTAATAAATTACTCAAGAAAAAAAGTATTCTGTGAAGAGACTACTCAAATACCGAGTAAATGATCATACCATGTGATTTAATATTTAAAAATTATGTAGGAAGAGAAACAAGTATATGAAGTTATGTGCAAATTTAGGTATTTTAGTACAAATTAATACAAATAATTACAAAACAACAAATTCAAGCAGAAGAAATGCTAAACTTTTTTTTAAATACAAAACTTAGGACACAAATACAGCAGGTAATAATATATGGTGTTTTCTGAATCTTCACTTAATCTCCAAACGGCCCAGTAGCAGATACAAAATTACAACAGAACAACAAAGCTTGTCTGGAAACAAGATGCCTTTCGCATCAATGGTAGATCTGTGTTTGTTGCATTTTGGTTAAAAAAATATGTTATTTATTCAGTAAAGGCCTGAGTATCTATTTTACTGAAATAGAAGAAGAAATGCTTCATAATAACATTACTCAAGCAAAAGTAAGAAGTGTAGTAAAAACTACTTCTAAAAGTATTCCTGTACCCAAAGGTTACTGAAGTAATTGCAAGTATTTACTATAAACATCTATACAGTACAGATAAATTAACCTAACATTTCTGCGTTTGGACTCGGAAGCCCCAGCACCCGTTCAGGAACCCAATGATATTCTTACTTGCATCTTACAAGCATTTAAATGTTGGTGATCTTGAACATAGCTCTGATTTCTGAAAGAAATACAAATCCCATAATGCAAAGTAACAATTACCCAGGAACTAGATAAACTTTGCTTCCGCAGAAAGACACCTGTAAAATAAAAATAATTGTTCCCCAGCTCGCATTAATGTTTAACATTTAAATGGAGGACAGTATAGTACTATTGTATTGAATTTTCATTTCAATGCACTCATAATTATCAGAAAAGCATGTGACAAAAGAGCAAAGTTTTTTTTAAAAAGAAGGTAAATAAAATAATACTGCTTTTACTTTGAAAGTAAAAAGCACGTTAACACCGGAAGTGAGACGTTTGTTTTTGGTGTTTTCAGAAAACGCGACAGCATGTGGCATTCTATTCATTGATAGAAAAGGCCCTGTTATTCTGCTCAGCTTTTCTGCTCCCCTTTTTGTCGCTGTTAGGAAACATACTTCGTTTTGAAACGAGACGTTTATCTCTAGTTTTCAAGGTAGGAGCGGAAATACAAGTAGTAGCTTTCAACATAGCCAGTTAGCAGTACTAGCATATTAAGCTAAGTTCTTCATATAATTAGTAAATTCTGTATGGTATTAAGAATATGACCGCATTCAAAGGTAGCATATTCGAGTGTGTTTGCTTTTTTAAATCACTTTTGTAACTCTTTGTAGTTGTCGACACTTTGATATGGGATAGCTAACCAAGTTTGGTTAATGTGCAGCAATGTTTCCAGGTGTAACACAACGTTCTGTAATCATGCAATTTGCGGACTATAAAATGATTTCCGTTTAATTTAAAAACATTTAATTAAGAGTTTCCAAATGTAGTTATCTAACTTTTCTTTAAGTCTACACGTATATTAATTGATCGGTGCGTCAAACTGTGATTTTGTTGGGGTTTTTTTACCAGCCATGTGCAAATGATGTCAGTACTTGTGTTTGTTAACCCCATAATTGTCCCTTGCAGTGGAAGCAATATAGTTACCTAAAAAAGAGACGTGACAAATAGTTTGTGTCATCACCTTTATTGTCGTCTCAATAATGTCGCAAATATCATGATAAAACTTTACAGACCATATTGCCCACCCCTACGTATTAGTAGTAGTATTTCAACATGACAAATTTTTAAATTTTGCTTTCTGTTATCTAAGTCATACAGTTCTGCCTATCTCTATTTGTACTGATTTTGTTTTCCCCCTCCTGAGAATTAAGAGTTTGACAAAGTGTGCTAAAGTGTCTGCAGAACAAGTACAGAATCTATTCTGACTTTTTGTCATTTCTTTTTTCTTCTCTGTTTTCTCCTCCAGCTGGCGAAGGAAACTTCTACCCATAACTTAAAATGTCACAGGCCACTAAACGCAAACATGTTGTGAAAGAAGTTCTGGGAGACTTCATCACTCCCACGGAGAACCAGCAGATTGTGAAGGTAAACATAATGTGCAGGTCAGAAACAACACTCAGGAGGACGTTTTAACTAGTGATGGGCAAATGAAGCCTCATGAAGCAATGAAGCTTCCCGGCCCATTGCTTTGCCCAAAGATACATACCTCGGTGGTTCATTCATTTCTCACTAGTGACATCTGCTGGTGAAACTGTGACAGCCTTGTCAGTCAGAAAGACCTGCTTGTAAGACGCATTTGGCACAGTGGTTAAAGCAAATGCCCCCCACCCGGGAGAGCCTGGTTCAAATCCAGCCTGGTCTACTACATTTCATTGCTTGTACTTGTGACATTGCAATGACAATTAAAGTTGAATTATTATTTAAAAATTTGTAAATG
>CAEFZY010045877.1:0-10724 GCA_903066815.1 Brachyrhaphis roseni
AGATGTAGCAAATATGAACGGGAAGCCACCCAGTGGCTGAAATAAATTACTACATTTAAAACACTTTAATAAAGTGGTCCATATATAAGGCGCACCGGATTATAAGGCGCACTGTCGGCTTTTGAGAAAATTGAAGGCTTTTAGGTGCGCCTTATAGTGCAGAAAATACGGTAATCATAAAATTGTTTGAAAAAATGGCTGACACAGCTTGTCTAACTACGCTTGATGAGACTCCAGAGATCATACCATCAGAAACCCCGATCCTCTTCAGATGAGTTGTTTTGATTGGAATGGTCCTTCTGCACGATGGCTCTTTTGCTGTTGTTTTCCTGTTTCCAAATCTGACAGCTGCCAAATTTTGAGGGTTAATTTTATATTTTTCCTTACATTTTATAACCACACTATGTAAATAGCATCTATAGATAGATGTATGTGAAAGTATTTCCTGCACAAAAGTTAACACACTGCATCACCTGATCAGCTGAGAAGTGTACTCTCTCCATGCTCACACAGCTGATTGTTTTTTTTCTGCTTCATTTGTTTCCATTTCTAACCAAACTGTGGTTTTTATTCAGTGGATATTTATGCAAGTGCACAAGCTACCAGAGGGGAAAAAAACCTTTGATTTTAGCTGTTATTGTAATAAATTTGATACAGATGAACCATTAACCTGGCTCTAAATCACAGGCTTGACTCTTTGGTGGCTGAGCAAAGGTGGCTTTAGCTGTTCCCATTAGCTAAAAGCTTGCCAAGAGTCTTAGCTGGAGGCAATCGGACCAGAGCCTTGGGGGTAGAGAGTGTTTCATGCAATGCCAGATCATTTTCTCTCCTGCTTTTGTCCAGGCCAGTCATAAGCATGTTGCTTGCCTCAGAAAACAATAATGTATAAGAGTTTTATGTGAAAACAGGAGGGAAGATTTATGTTTTAACATTCTGAATTTCAAAAATTTTCTTCCTAATACTTAATCCTAACAAATCTGAGTATATTACGGACAGTGGGACATGTTTCTTGTGTAATCAATATATCTAGAATATAACATAATGGCTGCCTGTGGAGAGGATTGGATACAAACCAATTTAATAGAAATATGAGTGGAAGGAAAATCTGTGGGATAAAAATGTGAGCAAGCTTTCAGAGGATTGTGAAGCAAAGAGCATTCAAGAGTTTAGGAGAGATTTTCAAGGTGGAGAGTGTGGATGGAGTCAGGCAGACATTGGCTACATTTACTGCATTACTTGGGTTAAGCCCCTCCTGAACCAGGGACAATAGTATAAGCACGTAGGTGAAAAGGGACTGGTTGCTTGGTGGGCCAAAGTCTTCTTTTCAGAAAACAAACTTCCTTTGGAAATCAAGGTTCCAGAGTCTTGAACTACAGAATCCGAGTTGTTTGAAACTCAGGTGTGAATTTTCCACAGGCAGTTATGATTTAGGGAGGCTTGTCACCATGTTTTATTTATTTTTATTTTAATTATTTTATTACATAAGATATGTTCTTGAATCATGAAGATTAACAGAAAAATTCAAAAATCTCAGATTGATTAAATGTTTTCATTATTATTATTATTATTATTATTATTATTATTTGAAAACTTTAAATCATTCCATATTTTTTGTTCTGATCCCCATTTAGGCCAGATGTTTCTGATCTGAATATGACAGATTGTGACCTCTGCTCAAACTAATACAGAGTGACCTAGTGATTTTAAATAGTTTTACACCATTTATTTGTAGTCAGAATATGTAGCCATTTCTGTTGCTTTCTGGGTGATTCCTTGTGTCTGGAGGCAGTCAGCCAGCTCAGATGCCTGATAAATTTGACCATTTCTCTTTTTGTCTCTTTGTCTACACAGCAAGCTGTTCACAGAGTTCATCCTGAAGGTCCCTCAGGGTCGCCTGGTGAAACAGAAGCTCGACTGTCTGATTGACATCGTCCACAGCGATCTCTTTACTCATCACGGTGAGAGCGCAGCTGCACAAAAACGCTTATATAAACTGTACTGCCAGTTTCTCAGCGCTTGCAGTTTCACTCACAGCTCAGTAATTTAGGCAATCACACACACCACCTGCCTCCACCAGGCAGCCCTGTGTGAGGCTTCTACAAAGGTCATTGTTGAGGCATGGTGGAAATTCTTCATGTTTATTGTAGGAGGTAGACAAGTCATCTGTAATAATCTTCTGCACTTGCTTGCTTCTTAAAATAAGGATTAATATCAATGCTGTCAAAATGTTCCTCCAATGTCTTAAGGTGTTTTGAAGATATTTTTCTTCATATTTAATAATTTTTCCTGTTGTTATGTTGACAAAATGTGACTGCAAGCAATACATACATTTTGTTTTCATTATTCTTTTATTTAGCTGAGCTTTTTATATCCATGTCCATCTTTTTGTGACAGTCGTGGTCCTTAATTAGACATTAGGCTGGTCCAAATGTCAGTATGTGTTCATTCTTGAAAACTCTCGAGATGGATAAAAGGGATGGACGAATGATTAAATGGATGGAATAAAGATTGGATGGATAGATGGAAAAAGAGTTAGGTGGATGGACGGATGGACAAATGACAGTGATAGATGGTCAAATGAAAGGATTGATTGAAAAAAAGGATGGATGGATGGGTTGGTGGGTGGATCAATCAATAAAATTAGTGCAAATCTGTGTAGACTGATACAGACTGGTGGAGAGGTGAATGTATGGACAGTTGACAGATAAGTAACGTTTCTGTCAGTCAACCCATCAGTTCTTGAACTCTTCCACTTGAGGGAAAGATTGACCCCTGACCTCTAGAAAGCACTCCATCTTCTTGTTGAGAACCCTGCCTTCCAACATAAAGGGGACTACAATTTATCTTTGGGTGCATGTTTTAAACACAACAAGCAGAATGTGGCAAGATCATTTTCATAAATATCATACTTTTTGTTCATTTCTGATTTTTGTTTGGGCTAAAATCTAAATTGTTACTCAAATTTGATTAACTGCGCAGCCCCGTGGGGAGGCCAGTTAAACTCTCTGCCCTATTTATCAGCGTGAGGTGTTCAGATCAGTATGAACGTAGGCAGTGAGCTGTGAACGGTTGCATGAACAAGGTGTAATTGGAAGTTTGTCCTGTTCAGTAATGTCTGATATCGAACACAACACGGTGTAAATGTCACCGCTTTCAGCATAATGATCCAATGCTTTCATACTTTTCAAACATAAAAGGTTCCAGTTGGTGGCTGGGTCAGTTTAACGTGCCGATATTGAAGGGCAGTGCTCAGTGCGCAGCCCTCTGGTCATTACTATTGATCTATTTCTATAACTGTGGAAGGGTGAACCTCCCCCACTGATGCTTGTGAATGGAGTGCTAATCAACAGGATCGGTATTTGCTGCGATGCAGATGCGGATTATCCTCCCTCTGATCTCTCAGTGACTTCAAGGTACAGAGCCTTGACTTTGTTAGGAATGCTTATTTACAGAAGCAATGTTGAAGAGGGCTAATTGCCAAGGAAATTTCTCCTCTCTACATTAGTATCAAGCTGAGCTCCGCTTTGGAGCAGTTTTATTCAAGATTAAATCAAATGCAGACGGTAAATGAAGCAGGAAGACTGGTTTTAGGGTGGTCTAATCTGTTGTACTAAGGGTCTGAGCATTCTTGCAGCCTGATCTACAGGTGGTCTCTAAAAAGCACTTTTACCAGTCATGCTCAAAATCAAATGCCTGGGATGTTTGTAGTGAATTAATTCTGAACAGTTAAACTAGGAGCTCTGTGTTTCACCACAGAGCTCTTTAGCAGTTTCTGCATTCTAAATTAATGCACTTTGCATGTGTTCGCAAATAGGAAAGGCTTCCTTTTCCTTAAAAACATGTAAAATCTTGTATATTTTACACCCTGCCAGTGGAAAATAAAGTAATATCTCTTCCTAAGTGGCACAGGCTTAAAATTGAATTTCCATGTATTGAACATAAATGTGAAAACATGTAAAGAGCTTTTCAGCACATGAAAAATTAATGATTTTAGATTGACTTGGTTCAGGAAAAAAAATTGCAAGCTAACAGGTCAACAGCAGAAGCTAAAATCCTGTTTGCACTGAATATTTAATTTGGAAGATTATTGTTTAGTTCCACTGCCTCGTCTGCATGGTGACAAGAAGCAATCTGCTTCTTGTTTAGTTATTTCACCTTTAGTGTTTCTAGTATTTTATTATAATGTAGCTACATATCATCCTGATTTTCTTATATGCAAAACTTTGCTTTCTATTAAATGTAAGCAATCTCCTCCATCTGGAGACAGAATAATCTGTCCATTTTGTTCCATCTTCTGGATCCTCTACCTTCACACCAAGTAACTTCTTCATCACATCCTTAAATCTTCCTTTTGGTCTTCCTGTCAGGCACCTTCCCACTGGCTCCAGCCTCAGCATTCTTCTGCTGATATAACCATTGTCTCTCCTCTGAACATGTACAAACCACCTCAGTCTGGCCTCTCTGACTTTATCTCCAAAAACATGTAACATGAGCTTGTTCTCTGATGGACTCATTCCTGATTCTGTTCATCCTTGTCTCTCTCAAAGAGAACCTCAACATCTTGAGCTTTGCAAATTCCAGTTCTACTTCCTCATTGGCACTATCTCTAAACCATACATCAATGGTCTCACTTCTGCCTTGTACACATTTCCTTTCATTTTGTTTATATTTTTTAGTCACACATTACACCTAATACTTTCCCATCTGTTTCAACCTGCCAGCACACACTTCTTTACCTCTCTTCCACACTCTCTGTTTCCTTGCAGCATTGATCCTAAGTAATTCTCCTACTCCCTGTAACATAACTATTCCACTTCTCTTCCCATCAATTACAAATGTTTATTTTGTCTTGCTGTGACTAATCTTCATTCCTCTCTTTTCCAGTTCATGTCTCTAGCATTTCCTCCATTTGTGCCTTGGTCTTCTTGCAGATCAGTGTCATCTGCAATCACCTCTATGGAGACTTCTAACTTCATCTGTCCGCCTGTCCATCACCAAATCAATGATGTTATCCCACATCCACCTTGAACTCCTGTCTATCCTACAGCACGCCTCACTGCCGTCTCACAGCACTCATCCATCTCCTGCACCACTCTAGCGTACTTCTGCCATCCCAGGACTTCTCATATAATCGTATAACTCCGCACTAATCTAAATGTACAAAGGCACAATGCATCTTCCTGTTAGATTAGATGTGAAGCTATATTCAGCAAAATTAGCAGAAGAAATCATTTGAATAAATCATTGTGTGATATAAATCTATAAATAGGAGCCTTACTTTTAAAACTAGCCTAAACAAGGGTAAAAACAGCCATTGCATTTAGGCTGTGCCATGCAAATAGCTTGGTACTGTATTCAGCAACAATCCAAAATATCTCAGGGCAGACATGGTTGTCACGTGGCGTCAAGGCTCCGCGTCGAATGACAAGACAAACTCTTTAATATCCAGATCATCTCCATTCCGGTGAGGAAAAATAACACCAATTATTTAAATAATTGCAATGTAGAGCAGGGCAGTGTTGCAATTAGATTACATAGAAAAGTGACAGCAATTGCGGGCTTTCTGAAAGTGTTGCACAGAAGTTGCATGTCTGAGTGGAATCCAGTTTTTTAGAAAACAAAGTAATCTTGTCAGAGTTTCAGAGTTTTGTCATGATACTTAAAGACACAATGAGAGCAAAAACCCACTGTTCATTTGGAATACATTCGCCTTTGTGTGCAATAAATACATTTCAAAATAGAATTTAGCTTGTCAGTACATACCATGTTGGTTTGTGGTTCTTCTTATTTCACTTAAGAAACATGAGCTTCATCTGTTTGCTCATGTTACTTTTATGAACCATTGAATTAATTAATTTTGAGGCATTTGTTCAACTTCAATGCAGTAATCAGGTGTGAGCCTTCTCTAATAATTGTAATCTAGAATGAAATTATTCCTACAATAAGCTTGTGCAGAACAATAAACAATATAATTTCTAACCGCTTTGATGTCTGTAAACCTTATGTTTTCTTTTACTGGCAATCATTTTCAGCATGTCCTATGTGGCTCATGATTAATACCTTAAATGTAGGTAATCAATATGAATTAAGTAGATATATTCACAGCCATAAAATAAAAGAATATTGTATGAATGTGTTTATACCTTCTGCTATGTTTATGTATATATATATATATATAGCCTTGATATTTAAAAAGTTGTTTTTAAACATCAAGGCTTTCATCATTTGTCTTAAAAGGAGCATCGCAATATGGATAATTTTAAATACACTAACGGATGTACAGTACAACATTGTCTGATTTCATGTTTATTACCTCTGTGTGCTTTTCAAGACGACATCTTCCATGGTTCATTCCCTGCATTGTGTTCCTCACCCTGTACTTTATTATTTGGCCTTTTATACTACTTAAGCTTGAAAAGATTTACATGCTGGTGTATTTTTGAGTGCTAAGGCTCAATTTTTCATTTATTTTCGCTGAACCAGGGCTTTAGAGGATGAAGAATTATAGTCGCACATGCTACTTAATTCCTAGGTCGTGGGACTTAAAAAAAAAATCTGATCAGTCATTTGAGGAGAAAGCAAAAACAAAGGTCTCTGACACTGAAAGTCTTGCTATGGTTGGTTTGGTAAGACTTATTGATTTCTCATAAAATTGTAGATATGTGTCTGGCTTGTTGTATCTGTCAGCACTTTAGCTGTTGACTGCAGCTGTGTATTAAATGACCATTTGAGGTAATGAATAAAGGGATTTGGAGTCTCCTTGACACTTTTCCTTTACATGTAACAGAAAGATTGTGATTCAACCTGACAAGAGTCTTTTTAGATGGTTTTCCACTGCTGACAGCAAATGGTTGACATCAAACTCACAGCCAAATGATCTCCTGTCTCAATGACTGATGCCATTGGTCTGTGCTGTAACTTACAGTGTAATTAACGGCAGTAATAATTTGCTGCTGTTTTAAAAGTTTAGCTGCTATATTTCAAGAAAGTTTCAGATGTTTTAATGAAATAATTAATTGCCTAGCGTGTTTTAATTTAACCCTCTGAGATCAGCAAGTCATTACTAAACTGTGTGCGTCTGCAGTGGCGGTGTTGAAAGCATATGCTGCACTGCTTCAAGTGATCCATCATCTGGTTCGTGTGTTAACCGGCGTGGTGAACATGTGTATTCGTTACTGTCCCTACAGATTGCCGTGAGATCCTCCTACCACTGATGACGGAACAGCTGAAGTCCCACCTGGAGAAGCAGGAGGAGCCAAAGGCTTGCTGCCAGCTGCTCAGTGATATCATGGAGGTGCTTTACAGGAAGGACGTGGTGAGAAACACAACACACATGCATGACATGCTTTATTCTCACCAGAGGTAATTAAATGTCAGAGTGCACTGTATTTAGGATCATCTTTCCATTATCTTTGTACAGTTTCACCACAGCATTATGCTGCCACAGTCATGTTCTACCACACACTGGGCTTTACATCTTGGCCATAAAATTCAGTGTAATGTTTTCCAATGTTATCCCAAGATTGTCTAATGTTGTAGAGCTCTAGTCTCTATTCTTAAAGGGAGAGTATTATCTAAAATCTATTTTATAATATTATTCTCTCATCAAAAACATACTGGGAGCGTTTCCTTGATTCTTTCATGCATGTTAGGGGTTATCGAACACCCCTCCACTGCTCCTTCCTCACTCAGCTCCTTCAGACTAGCAGCAGCAGTAATTAGCAAACATCAAATGGAGCTGAGTTTATCATGCAAACTATTTTTCAATCGAATGCTCCTAAGAATGTTTGCAACCGGCATAATGGAAAGGTATTGTTGTAATGATGTGCTAAAGGCAGAATGTTGGAAAGAACAGGAACTTCTTAAGGAGACAGTGGCCAAGTTATGAAATTGCAAAGTCAAATTTCTTTTAAGTAAAGTTTGACATATACAGCATTCTCAAAACAACTGAAGGTAACAATTACTTGGATGTGCTATAAAAAGTCACACTATGTGCCTGTACAATGCATATTACTGTGATTACTGCTTGAATGGTTGTTGACGCTTTCTAAATAATTTCTCGGATATAATGGAGGGAAACATTAACACTACAAATGGCTAATGAAACAACACAATAAGTTCTGCTTTGTCTCCTGGTACTGTAGCGCCAGAGAACCTTAAAGCAAGTGTTAAATAATAATGCAATTTGTTAAAAACAATTTGCATTTAAAAGTTCCTGGACCACAAAGTGATGCTTTTCAATTGACAGCTTTATACATTGATATTAATACCACATAAATGGCTTCCTTTAATACATTTCTAAATTGCTTCCTTCATTCCTATTGATGAACTACCAAATTAATAATGGATTTTAACACAAATCTTATCCCATCCCTCATACTCAGACTCCTGCCCTGGGTCTCGCATGCTCGAATAGTTAGATCCACACACACACACACACAAACAAATACTCAGCTGCTGTGTGACTGTGTTTGATCGTTTTCCATGCCCAGACTCCTGATGTCCTCCCCTAGGCCCTCTCAGACTCTCGTCATTGATCACCACGGTCCGCCCTCCCACACTACACTTTGCTGGGATTATCTACCTCTCCCACTCTCCTCCAGCTCTACAACAAATATCAGCTTCCTCTCAGAGTCTCACTTTCTCTTTCATATCTGTCTGGTGCATCAATAAAGCCAAAGATTCCCCAGACTTACAAACACAGATAGAAAAAAAAAAAACTGGGGGCTATCTTAAGACTGGATCACAAACCCTGCAGTGTGGAGTACCAGCAGATCCTCCAACCACATCTGTTGTGGAGATCTGTCTTTGATACCAGTTACTCTGAGACAGACTGAGAAAGTAAAACTAACAGCAACTAGACTGTCGCAGACGGTGTAACAATAACTGGAAAAAGAAAGGCACCAAAAAGCACATGAGAATATTTCTGTTTACTTAAATTTCCCATTTAGCACCAAAAAAAATTATATATATACAGTATATATATAAAGTGAATGGGACACTTTTCGTTTACTGCAACTTTACCATGATGCAGTAAAGTTGACCTCATTTTCCAACTGAAGGGCTGCCTAAGAGTCCTACTTTCTGAAAAATGTAAGTGAAACTTTCTTATTTGAAAGGTAGCACGTTCAGTGACTGCTTTATATAACTTTGTGAAAGTGTAAAGCTTTATATATATTTCAACAAGAGACTTGGTGGTGCATTCACACCAGCCCTGGTTAGTCTGGTTTAATTAAACTCTAGATTGTTTTCCTAGAAAGAGGCAGGAGGAGCCAAAGACTTGCTGCCAGCTGCTCAGTAGACATTCATAGTGGTTCATTTTGTTTGCTAAAGTGTGAATTCAACACTCCAACTCAGGATGCATACTGCGTTGGAGTATGCATCCTGAAAAAGTTGCAATGCATACTTTTTCAGTATGCATTGCAAGTTTTGCAATGCATACTGAAAAAGTTCAGTGCAACTTTTTCGTTGCACTGAAAAAGTGGTATAAATCTAAACTTTACTTGGAATTTTTTATAGATCAGAAATCAGCAAATCTGATAGGCAAGGAGTCCAACACCACAGTGCTGCATTCAGGATTAATAGCCCCTCTATATGGATCTCCTGCTCTATTGCTATGCTATGTGCCACCCTTGAAACGTCTTGTTAAATGTATTATTTACTACTTGATATCGATGTGAGTTTCATAGAATTTATCACTAGAAATACAGTTTAAAATTATGCTACTCCTTCTAAAAAATATTTATATAAGGCTTTATACTCATTTTCAAGATTTCTTTCTTGTCAGATTTGGTTCCCTCCTCAGAAAGGTACAATGAGTAATAAAAAGAAAAACATGCCAGAACTGCCTCAGACAGATAAATGGGACAATGCAAAAATAAAACGGAAAGTGCATCGGGCAAAGGTTTCTCTAGCCCACAAGGGATTTTTGGCTCTTATACTTTATGTTTATACTATAATCTATTTAGGCTGCATTCTATTTCCAATCTATGTAGAAATTCAAGAAATACAAAAGTCATTAATTTATTATGTCTGCATAATAAAGAAATAATTTACTCTTACGCAGCCAATAAATTTTAGCTTTTTATATTGTTTTATCATTTTCCTCTGCTATGATGTCTCTATTCTGATGGATATTCCATTGTGTTCTCTGCAGGGTCCCACCCAGTGGCATGTTCAAGTTATCATGGAGAAGCTGCTGAGGACAATAAACAGGACAGTCATCTCCATGGGCCGGGATTCTCCTCACATCGTAAGTTTGTCAGACACTGATAGCATCAGCAAGACAGTCCCATCTCCATGCCTTCTTGTTTATTTTTGTAGGTTCATGCACAAAGAGACACATACATGTTCATAAATATGCACTATAAGCTCTTATGTCTGTGTACTATAGACTGTGAAATACCATAAAGCCCAGAACTGCCTCAGTCTGACACTGTCCACCTCTGCAGATCCCTTTCACATTCCTTCTTCATAAAAATGACTCGCATCTTTCTCTAGACACGACTATATCTGAACGTGTTTTGCCTGAGCTGTTGTTTTTTTTAAACCAGTTAACCTCCACCCGCCCGAGCCCGGGCGATTTGCATAATTTTTTTTTATGAAAAAACATAACTCCGCCAAAAACAATGCCAACATACCCATGCCATACCTCTTTAGAATCAGGACATCTAACAGAAAACGACTATCAACTCCATTTTAACTTCTCTATCCACCACAGACGC